>VMDR010016970.1:0-20595 GCA_007922815.1 Macrotus californicus | reverse complement strand
CTCCCCTTATTTCTATCTGAAGGATTGCATTAGAAAAATATTTCAAAACTGCCACAAAGAACCCACTACATTTTTAATAATAAACAGTTAATAACCCAAAAAGCTATCATTCTGCTCATAGTTTAAAAAAATGGGTAAAACAAGCAAAAATTTTAATGGTTAATTGAGCCTTGTCGAGAACATAAAGTACTTGGTGCACTGAAGTTATGGCACAGATGCTGATCAGCTATTTCTTGTTTCCCTGAAAAAGAAAATGGCTAGTTTTTTCTCTCTCCACAAAAATTATTGGCCCTAAAAGGTTTCAACAAAGTAGCTGAAACTTTATTAGTTGTTTACAACTTGTAAGCAAAGGATTTTTTAATGTTTAAAAAGCCCCAAGATTTTGCCCCAATTATTTGTCACCTCAGTCTTTCTTTTTTTTGGATATAGACCTCAAGATAAGAAACTTGTAAAAAAAAATTCCACATGCATTCAAGGCATTCAATAACTAATAAAATACCAATTTCATCAATAAAATGTACATTTTAACATCTCTTAAAATCAATGGTCTTAAGCATTGTCATGTTTTAATTGGTAGCAATTTTTTTAGTAATATATAAAATGATGCCCCTTAACAATAAATGGCGTCTGAGAATTCCATGAGAAATGGCAACTTTCTCAAAATTATAAATTTTAACCCCAAAAGATAGCTGCATTTTATAGATGAGGGGAAAAAAAAACCCCAAAATAAGTGATGCCCCCAATGTCAAAAAATCTAGAGCAAGAGACTGGAACCCAGAGCTCCCGGTGCC
The DNA here is from genome assembly GCA_007922815.1 of Macrotus californicus. Taxonomy (NCBI): domain Eukaryota; kingdom Metazoa; phylum Chordata; class Mammalia; order Chiroptera; family Phyllostomidae; genus Macrotus; species Macrotus californicus. The sequence continues at coordinate 19,804 of VMDR010016970.1, read as the reverse complement.
CCACGATGCCCTTTGCATGACACAAGCTGCTGCCCGAAGCGAACGGGATGAAAAAACCGCCTGGGTTTAACCAACAGCTGCCAAGGCTGATACACAGATAGATTTCTGATATGATCTCCGCGCTACAGAAAGCTCATCACGTAGGAGCCCGTGTGCCCACGGCCTGAATCCGAAGACACTGTCTGAAGCGGACTCAAAAGTGACGGGGACAGTAACAAATAACCTACTTTCTTTTTGGATAATGAACTACGAACACTTCGGCAATTAGCGCTTCCCTTAAGGCAGGGACTTCATAAGGTGCGTGCACTGTAGTAACTCAGCCCAATCCCACTCGCGCCTGCTCTTCCCCAGGGGAAGGCTCGCCAAGGGAAACGACGGGCCCACACGGAGCCTAGACTCCAGAGCAGGACGAGGCCGTGGACTCCTGCACCGACACCGGAAACTTCGCACGGTCTTCCGCAGCCTACCGACTCCACCGTTCACAGGTGGTTGGGGTGTGCCCCACACCTCCCCGTGGAGGGGAAGCTGAAGGCACCCAAGGGCTGTCGTGACCCCCGCGGTCTGTTTGCAGCGCTCAGGGGAGGGCCCGGAGAAGCCGCAGGACAAGGCAACCGGGAACACGACACGTTTTCTGGGCTCAGGGGGCCGGAGCACCGGGAAGACTGGGGCCCCGGAGGCGTCGCGGGAGAGGCTGCGGGCCCTGCGATCGGCACTCCCCGCCGGCCACCCTCTCCGAGACGCCGGGGGAGGAGGACCAGGGGCGGAGGCAGGGCAGGCGGGGAGATCGGAGCCTCGGCCTCCGTCCCTCCGCCAGCCTGTCGGGCTCCCAGGCCGCGGGAGGCCATTTTAGCTGCGGGGCCGCCGAAAGCCCCGGCGGCCCTCCACGTCCCCAGCCTCGGCCATCTCTCGTCCCGCCCCCCGGGGGTCCCTCCCCGCCGCGGGCCCGGCCGCGCGGGGAGGGAGAGGCGGTGGGCAGGGCCCGCAGCGACGGGAAGTCGGGGCCGCGGGGCGGGGGCCGGCGCGGGGGCGTCGTGGCGGCGGGATCCGAGCGGAGGAGCGAGCTGGGCGAGAGAAGGGGGAGGGCGGGAGCCGTTACCTATACTGGGCCGCAGCCGCCGCCGCCGCCGCCCCGCTGTGGGTGAATCCAAAGTAGTTGCCGGTCGCCATTTTGGCATCTTCCCCCAGCCGGCTGGGCACTGCGGCGGGCGCGGAGAGTCGGGTCCCATGGCGGGAGGACAGGAGCGGAGGCGCAGAGACGCCGAGGGAGGGAGAGGGAGAGAGAGAGGCGCGTGAGAAGCCGCCCTCGCCCGGCCCGGGCCGCGGCCGGAGCCGCGCCGCCTCCCCCTCCCGCCTCGCACTCCCTCACTCACTCGCACGCCCCGGTGGCGGCCGCCGCCTCCTCCCCGGGGCCAGCCCCAGCCCCCGCGCCTCCCCGCCGCCCCAGGCCGAGGAACGAGCGGGGCAGGGACCTCGGCGGGGCACATTATACTCACCATAGGTGAAAGAAACTACAGGGCATATGGGAATCATGGGCTCGGGCTGCTGCTGCTGCTGAACTCTGAACTCTCACCCGCTGCCTCCCTCCTCAGCCCTGCTCCTCCTCAGCCGAGAACAGACCGCCGCCTCCCGCCTCACTGCGCAGGCGCCGCCGCGCTCGGCACCCTGGGAGCTGTAGTCCCCGCCGCCTTGGCAGCTCCCGCGGACGCGTGCTGGGGCCTCTGCCGAGGCGAACGAGGGACGCCCGCGGTGGAGGGCAGGCCTAGTCTCCTCCCAGGTGGTAGTGTCAGCGCGCTGCAAGCCGGGCAACCGAGGAGCGCCCGGTCACGCCGTGGGGGAATCGGGGAGAGCGACCCGAGGGCTTGACGTCTGTTAGCCTTTTCTTCGTTGCACTCTCCTCTCACTATTGCGTGTGCATTTGCTCTCTACCTTTCAGTCCTTCTCGCCTGTGCACTTTTCATCAGAATTTGAGCTGGACTCATTTGGATTCCTCCATATTTCCCGCATCCTCGATTCTTGTCTCTAGCCTCTAAATTGAGGAGGAAAAGACGGAGAGGGGAGAGAAAAAAAGAATGGCAAGTGTGCAATTCTGTTGGATTGGAAGCACACCCCCGGACTCCCCTCCCGAACACACCTCCAGTTGCACTCTCCCCGACTTGCAGCCACTCCTTGGCTCATTCAACGTATATGGAAACCTCTCACTCCCCATCCCAACGCGCGCGCGCGCGCACACACACACACACACACACACACACACACTCAGTGTCAGGCTAGGTCCTGGAGATATAGCAGTGAATAAAACAAAGTACCCACCCACATGAAATTCAGCTTCTGGGAAAGGGGAGAGGGTGTTAGACAATTGTCAAATAAATACTGTGTCGGGTGGCGATTGCAGCTTTAAAAATAAAGCTGGGTAGAAAAGAGAGTGGAGGGAGTGGATAGGGAGGCCCCTTGAGTAGAGCCCCGAAGGAAGGGAGGGACTAGCTCTTTAGGTACCTGGGGGACGGGCCGCAGGTGGAGAACCTATAGCTGGAGTGCTCCAGAGCAGCGGGGAGGCTTGTCTCGCTGGAGCTGAGTGATGGGAGATCGGATCAGAAGGGGGCCTTTGTAAGGGAGGCAGATCTTTGGTGATAAGGACAGAACTATGTTCTCCCCCATGCACGTATTTCTTTCTTCCCTCTGCTTTCTCACCGTTTTTCTCTTCCCCGGTCATTTCCAACCATTCTCTTGCAGTTCCAGTTCTGACCGACTGTTTTCTCCCACCTTCCCTTTTTCCTGCCTTCCATCGTGCGTAAGTGCTCCATTTCACCTCTTCCTCACCTTCTCCGTGGCCATTCCCCAGCCCCTCTGCTACTGGTTTCTCTTCAATGTTGGATATGAGCATTAAAAAGAAACGCAAAGAACTCACTCATGAAGTTTAGGGCTTTATCCCATCTTCTTATGCCAGAGCAGAAACAATACCTTCATTCCTATTTGTGCCAACCCTGCTCCCCCAACACCTCCTACAAAGGTGATGGTTCTAAAACCTGTCTGATTTATCCACTTAGTCATTTCAAAAAATAAAAAAGAGAGAGAGAGAAAATGTAGAACCCTTTGAGAAAAATCAACATCACTGTTTTTGAGAATACTGATGTCTGTCTCCCTTGGCTGAAGTTATCTGTGCTCCAAGTGTGTTGCTAGGGAAAAATGTTTTCGACATGGGATACTGGAACTGCATTTTAAAAGTGATTTGTCTTGAACATCATGAAGCAATCAAGCCTTCAAGGCACCGACTGTGAGTGCTCTGATGACTTTGCACTATTAGTTACCAGGGTATCTGAATAAAACTGGAGCACAAAAGACAGGCGTTAATCACCTGCATAACAAGATTCTTTTCAGGCCACTATGACTCGGGTTTGCTTGGCAGGTCTCTAGAGGATGGAAGAGGGCTGCCGGCACACTCCAATGAGCAGACAGGTAACTAGGAAGAGGGAGGCAACTCTTTGGTAACTGTTCTTCAAGGTCAGGGTAGGTGTGGCAGTCATGAAAATTGTTTACAACAGTGCGCTCCTCAATGGAGAATCTATAGGAAGGGATCTCAACTTACCTTTGACTTAGGCTCATGTAAAGAAAGAGTTTTGGAATGAATTTGGAATCAAGAAGACACAGGTCTTTTCCCTGAGCATTTCGTAGTAGAGTGAAGTCATTGAACCTTTTTTTTTTTTTAATATATTATTTATTGTTAGAAGAGAGGCAAGGAGAAAGAGAGGGAGAGAAACGTCAGTGTGTGGTTGCCTCTCATGCACCCCCAAGTGGGGACCTGGCCCTCAACCCAGGTACATGCCCTGACTGGGAATCAAACCGGTGACCATCCGGTTCACAGGTCAGCACTCAATCCACTGAGCCACAACAACCAGGGCTGAACCTTTTTAAATCTGTAGGACAGGAATAACGTCTCTCTCACAGGACCGAGGTAGCATCCCTGTAAAACAATACCAAGCACAAGGTACTTATGTAAAAAGAACTAGGCTGGATGACCGCAGACCTTTTTTAAATGTACCTTCTAGTAAGTGAATGTATGTCACTCACCTAAAACCCAAAAGCCGTGGCTCTGCCCTAGAAGGGTTTATGTCCCAGAGTGCACCCCTTCTAGGCAACATAGCAGTATGCTATCCTCTGGACCAGCCACGGAAGGTGGGAGACTTGACTGGAAGCAACCAGTTATGTCTGTCACCTTTCATGTCCAGAAATAGCTGGTATCAGAGTACAAAAAAGAAAAAAGATTACTCATAACCGTCATTCTCCACACTTTAGCTACAGCAATGGGTTCAAAACACAAATCTGATCAAGCCTTTCTGTCCTTCCCCTCCCTCTTAGGACAAAGCAAACTCGCTCATGCGGCCCACAAAGCTGGAGGTGGTCTGGGATCCCTCCTTTTCAGCCTCTGCCTCCTCTCTCTCTCCAGTTCAGCTCCCTGTGCTTGCTGTGTTACCTGGCCCCGCCCATCAGAGGGCTTTGCATCTCCTCCCTGCCTGGAATGTTCTCCTCACCTAGGTGACCCTCGTGCTTCAAGATCTCTGCTCAGGGGACCCCTAGCTGGATCAGACCTTTATTGGGCTCTCAGAGCACCTGGCATCCCCCCTTAGTCGCTTTTGTCACAGTTGCAATCTTTTACTTTATTTTGTGATTATTTGATTGATATGTTGAAAGAAAGAAACAAACAACAGGCCAAAATGGAGTCACTATTGCTAAGCCACATCACCAAAGCAAAACTTAGTAACTAGCTTAATTGCTGTTTGAGCCTCTCCCGGAGAGTGAAATTTTAAACCAATCAGTCTGGAATTTCCTGATCTGTGCTAGTGAGGTAATGGATCTAAGACCCCAGCTTTCCTCTAAGGTAGCAGATTTTCAACCCTTTTCGCCTCATGGCACACATAAACTGATTACTAAAGTTCTGCAGCACACCAAAAAAGTACTTTTTTTGACAATCTGACAAAAAATAGGTATAGTTTTGATTCATTCACACTGAATAGCTCTTGTGCTGGCTGTTGTCATTTTTCTTATGTGACAATCTAAGGGAAAAGAGGTCCGGTGCCCCTGACTAGTCAGGTAGTGCGTGTTTTCAAATTTCTTGTGGCACACCAGTGTGCTGTGGCTCGCAGGTTGAAAGTCACTGTTCTAAGGGGAGGTGTCCTTATCTGAAATAATTCACTTTTTTTAACTTCTTAGGCTCACTTTCCTTCTGCCTATAAAAAACGTTCCATTTTGTACAACTCGTGGGAGCATCCTTCTAGTTGCTAGATGGGACGCTGCCTGATTCATGGATAGTTTAGTAAAGCCAATCAGATCTTCAAATTTACTTGATTAAATTTTGTTCCTTAACGTACATTTACCCCATCAAACTACAGCTTGGTGAAGGCGGGGTGCTTGGTGATAGGCCCCAGTAAGAACTTACTTAGGAAATAGCTGTGCACAGCACAATCTCTCTTTAATGATTCAGAAGGCGGTTCAGGAACTCCAGTGCCTCAGTCATTATTAGGAACCGCAACTGTATCTGATGGCAAATGAGGCAGTGTTAATTGGCAGACCAATAACCACAAGGTGGAGCTAGCCAGAGAAAGCCTGCCCCTAAACTCACAGAAAACGTATCTAGTCACCCTTAGTCCCAACTTTGAGTCAAGGTCTGGCATCCTGAAAGGCCTTGTTGAAAAACAAAGATGTCAGCCAGCGAGGAGTACATAAAAGCTCAGGAGTATGGCTTGGTGAGTGAGAGTGTGGGCTCCGAAGCTGGACTCACCTGGCTTCCACCCTTAGCTGTCACTCACTGTCGTGTTGCCTCAACCCCAACGTCTCTGTGCCTGATTTTTCTCCTCTGTGAATAGAGTTGATGAAAGGAGCACCTACAGCAGGGGATTGTTGGTAGGGCTCTAAAATCTCCTAGATGTCAAGTTTCTAGATCAGTGCTGGGCTCTTTGCAAGCACATATGTGAGCGCGGGCTGTTATTCTAGCCACCACCCCATTCTTAACACAATCAGAAAACGAGCCAAAGGATGGGAATGCTTTTGCAGGGGAAGACCAAGCCCATGAGTGCGCAAAAAGGAGGTGGCTAGATCTAGAGGGGCAGCATGAGGGTCATAGGGAGCATGAAGCGGGAGGCAAGGGGCAAACTGCTGTCTCACTATTTGCCGGGGACCCCAAGCAGGTAGCAAGAAGGTTAGACAAGGCCAGGGAGAGGAGCCAGCATTTACCAGGGTTGTTGACCAAGAGGCCAGAGATTTTTTTTAAAAACAATTTTAATGTGCTGCCATGAAAACACTTATCTTCATTCTTCATTACTTAGAAACCCCACATTTTTACAAAGTAGTATCATTTATGATTTTTTTTTTACTTTTTAAAAAATATATTTTATTGATTATGCTATTACAGTTGTCCCATTCCCCCTCCCCCTTATTCCCCTCCACCCTGCAAACCCCTTCCCAGCCACATTCCCCCTCCTTAGTTCATCTCCATGGGTCATATATATATGAGTTCTTTGGCTTCTACATTTCCTGTACTATTCTTAAACTCCCCCTGTCTATCTTCTACCTACCATTTATGCTTCTTATTCCCTGTATCTTTGCCCTCTCTCTCCCCACCCACTCCCCTGATGATAACCCTCTGTGTGATCTCCATTTCTGTGATTCTGTTCCTGTTCTAGTTGTTTGCTTAGCTTGTTTTTGTTTTAGGTTCAGTTGTTTATAACTGTGAGTTTGTTGTCATTTTACTGTTCCTATTTTTTATCTCCTTTTTCTTAGATAAGTCCCTTTAACATTTCACATAATAAGGGCTTGGTGATGATGAACTCCTTGAACTTGACCTTATCTGGGATGCACTTTATCTGCCCTTGCATTGTAACTGATAGGTTTGCTGGATAGAGTAATCTTGGATGTAGGTCCTTGCCTTTCATGACTTGGAATACTTCTTTCCAGCCCCTTCTTGCCTGCAAGGTTTCTTTTGAGAAATCAGCTGACAGTCTTATGGGAACTCCTTTGTAGGTTACTGTCTCCTTTTCTCTTGCTGCTTTTAAGATTCTCTCCTTATCTTTAATCTTGGCTAATGTAATTATGATGTGCCTTGGTGTGTTCCTCCTTGGGTCCAACTTCTTAGGGACTCTCTGAGCTTCCTGGACTCCCTGGAAGTCTATTTCCTTTGCCAGATTGGGGAAGTTCTCCTTCATTATTTGTTCAAATAAGTTTTCAATTTCTTTCTCTTCCTCTTCTCCTTCTGGCATCCCTGTGATTTGGATGTTGGAATGTTTAAAGACATCCTGGAGGTTCCTAAGCCTCTCCTCGTTTTTTGAATTTTTGTTTCTTCATTGTGTTCTGGTTGAATGTTTCTTTCTTTCTTCTGGTCCACACCATTGATTTGAGTCCCGGTTTCTTCCCATTACTGTTGGTTCCCTGTACATTTTCCTTCATTTCACTTAGCGTAGCCTTCATTTGTTCATCTAATTTGTGACCAAATTCAACCAATTCTGTGAGCATCCTGATTACCAGTGTTTTGAACTGTGCATCTGATAGGTTGGCTATCTCTTCATCACTTAGTTGTATTTTTTCTGGAGCTTTGATCTGTTCTTTCCTTTGGGCCATTTTTCTTTGTCTCGGTGCACCTGTTATGTAGTAAGGGGCAGAGCCTTAGGTGTTCACCAGGGCGGGGTGGCCACATCGCTGCGTTGTGACGCTGTTTGTGGGGGAGGGTCCAAGAGGGAACAATGCCACTTGCTCCGCTCTCTGCCAGTTTTCAGTGATTTTCCCCACTACCCACAAGCAAATTGGGCCCTTCTGGTGCTGATTCCCGGGTGGGTGGGCTTATGTATGCTCTAGGACCCTGTGGGTCTCTCCAACGAGCTGTCCTGTGAGGCTGGGAGTTTGTCCCGCTGCCGCCGCCTCCACCCCCACAGGAGTTTTCAATCAGAGGCTTTGAAGCTTTATTTCCCTGCGCTGGGACCCGGGGTTGCGTGGTCTGTCTCACTCCCCAGTTGTTCCTCCTGGTTTATCTGCAGGTGGGTGTGGGATGGCCTGGTCTGCCAGCAGCCATCGCGCCTGGTCCACCAGCCACACCTTGCCCCCCTGGGTCCGCCAGCCTCCGCCTCGCCACGAGTCTTCTCTGCCCAGCTGCCTGTCTCCGCCCCTCCTACCAGTCTGGGTGAATATTTCTTCTTTAACTCCTTGGTTGTCGGACTTCCGTACGGTTCGATTTTCTGTCAGTTCTGGTTGTTTTTTGTTTTAAAATTTGTTGTTGTCCTTCTTTTGGTTGTGCGAGGAGGCACAGTGTGTCTACCTACGCCTCCATCTTGGCCAGAAGTCTCACTTATGATTTCTAAAGGACAGAATATTATAGGCACTTGAAAAGATTTAAATGTTAAAGACTCTCTAATTCCAATGTTCTCCCCAACTTTTTGATGATAAAAAAAATCTCCTAGGGAATCTTTCAGTAATACAAATTCCTGAATCTCGTTGCAGTCCCACTAAATTGAAATCCCAGGGCCTGTGGCCTGGGAAGCCATATAGTGAACAAGTCCCCCTTTCCCCCCAGCAAGTGATTTTTATCAGTAAGGAAGTTTGGGGGACATTGAGACCAACCTCATCATTCTAAAGATGAAGATTCTGAAGCCCAGAGAAGCTGAATAATCTACTGAAGATACCTCTTACGTGAGCACAGGCTGGCTCTAGAGGAGCCATTCCTCTCTTTGGGGAAGAGGCCCAGAGGACTGTAAATCTAAGAGGTGAAGGAGACTTTATTTTTTCATTATATACCCTTTTGTGGTGGTTGGTGGGGGGAAGGCTTTGCCATATCATAATGAATGAATTTTTCAACTAAAAACCTAGTTCTAACTACATCTGATTTGCATACATCTTGGAAATACAGTCATTTGTACCCTGGCTCCCCCTCCCACCCACCTACCTTGAGTCAGCTTTCTAGCTGTCAGCCTCCTCACTTCCCTCTCCTCTGCCCACTCCAGACTCCCCACCTGTGCAGCCTCAGCCAGGCTGGAGGGCTGGAGCACTTGAACAACCCCTGCTCTGCCCCGAGGGGCTTGGAGCTTAGTCATCCTCCCCCAAGTCACAGTGGGAGTCCCAGAGACTGTGACAGCCAAGGCCTTTCTCAGAGGACTTGCCAGCAACACGCCTAAGCAGCACTGAACCTTGAATACTTTCAGAAGGGACTCTATGCTGAGGTGGCCATGTTCCCACCTTTCTAATTTTTCATTAGCCACATCTTAAAGCCACACAGGCAAGAGTCTGTGTAAGGTGGGGTTAGAAGGCTGCATTTAAATGTCGAAACAGGGGAGTGTGGAACAAGTGGAACGATTACAACTTCAGTGACCATGTCAATTATTTCAACCACTCTGGAGAACTATTAAAAAATTAAAGCTCAACAAATGCGTACTTATTATACAACAATAGCACTCCTGGTATTCCTATAGAAACACATATATGTTTAGGCTTTTGAAAAGATAGGTACAAGAATATTCATAGAAACAACTATTCAGAGTGTCCAAAATTGGAACCCACTCAAATATAGTAGTTTTCATCAGTAGTCACATGGGTAAAATAAATTCTGTTTTATTCATACAGTAGAATATTGTCCTCATTGAAAATGAATGAATTACTGATACATGCAGCACAGATGATTCTCACAAATATAGCAATGAGAAAAAAAAAAAGCCAGACATAAATAAGTTTATATCATGTCATTTACATAAAGTATTTTTATTTCTTTCTGGTTTTATTGAGATATAATTGACATGTTATGTTGTGCAACTTTAAGGTATACAACATGTTGATTTGATATATGTGTATACATATTGTGAAATGTTTACCAGAGTAAGGTTAGTTAACACATCCATGACCTCACCTAATTATAATTTTTTGCATGGAGTTTTAATTAAAAAAAGGCAAAATTAATCTCTGGTGTTATAAGTCAGGATCGTGGGTGGGAAGTGACTGGGAGGGAGTATGAGGGAGAGTGCTGTGAGCTGACCATATTAGGGTCCATCAGAGAAGATGGGTAACTTATACAACTTTAATTTATAAATATAAATTGGATAATAAATGGGTGATTTATAAAAATTCACTGAGTGGTCCACTCATGTTTTGTGTCCATGTAAAATTACTTAAAAAATCTGTCCCCAGAGAGCCATGGTTCTCCACTTCATCAAACCCAAATGCCCCCTTTTATAGAAATTTTTATGACACCCTCTGTACTCTTCTGCAGTGAAAATTGTAGATAATTATACATACTACATGAATATATAAATTTTTTTCTTTTTAAAATAAAATGTTAATTTTATAATTAAAAAAAAAATCAGTATAGTGCCTTAGTCGAAGTATAAAGGAAAAAAAAAAAGGAGGAAAACTTCATAATAAAAAATGTGTATTTCAGTGTATTATTGTTTGGCCACAACTACTCCGGAAGACACTGAGTGAGTACAGGAGGTGCATGCGCCCAGTATGACAATCTCCAGGAACGCCAGAGTTGCAAGTGCAGATGGCATCAGATGATGTGCTAGCTAACTACTAGGGCACTGGTGACATGGTTTCCTGAAATGGTAAACAATCTGTGCTCAAGTCTTCAATGGGACACAGGACAATCATTCTTCCATTTGTGCAATAATGACATTCCTTCCCAGTCTAGAGCATGTTAAAACTGTGCAAAAATACTTGGTGTTTCCATGTCGAAGCCGACTTAAACTCTAGACTCAGATCATTATAAACACACTTTGTGTGTATTGAGAATACATGAATGCCCAATTTGATATTAAAGCCATGTAGAAGGTGAAACAATTCCTTGTCATACAGGGTTGTTCCATGCATTGCAGGATGTTTAACACACGTGGTGTCTGACCATCACATGCCAGGGATGTCACTATGGCAACTACAAAGTTCCAGTACTTCCCAAATGGCAGTATCACTTTGTTCGAGAATCATCTGTGTAGAGGATAAGTTCTAGCCTATGTGTCATTAATGTTCTCTTTTATGGAGGCCTTGGAGATCTACATGCATCAAAATAATTTGATGGGCATAACAACTTGAATCAACTGCCTCGGGTCTTCAAGGCTCCTCCACTCATGACACTGCAGACCTGCCCCAAATTAGGTCCCCTGGAGTCCCAGCTTACTGAAGATTTGGGTGTTCTGCTGTTGTTGCCTGACGTTAAGGGTCCATCGGAGGAGATGGGTAATGTTCCTGGACAAATAAGTACAAATCATGCCTGTAATTCAAGCTCTATTCCTACCTCAGCCCTGTGAGCCCAATGCCCTTTACAGAATTGATGCCCCTCCCACACTCAGACTGCCCCATGATAGCTGAGATGCTCGTGGACAGAGCCCGCTGACTAGGAGTCTCAAGCTCTGGAGGTCTGCGAGGGGGAATGTGTGAGGCCCGAGTGGCTGGAGACACATAATTTCACTATTACCGAGAGTACCATAATCACGAATTTTGGTGTCCCCTGCAACCAACCCGATCCCCAAGCTGGTACCACTTAGTCATCACACAGAGCAGGAATGGCAGACACTGTTCATTGCCTACTGAGCAGCTGTTGTGGACTGAATGTTCGTGTCCCCTCCCAAATTCAAATGTTGAAGCCCTAACCCCCAATGTGTTGGTATTTGGTGATATCATGAGGGTAGGTCCCTCATGATGAAATTAATGCCTTTATAAGAACTCTGTCTCTCTCTCCCTCCCTCTCCCTCTCCCTCCCCCTTTCCCTCCCTCCTTGCCTCTCCCTGCCTTTCTCTCCCTCCTTCTCTCTCCTCTTTCTCTGCCTCCTAAGCAATGCACTTCTCTGGGAGTGTAAAAATTAGGGATATCTGATTGCAAACAATAGAAATCAGTTCTGGGTAATGCAATTAATAAGGGACTTTATAGAAGGCTCAAACTTAACAGGAAGGCTGGAGAATCAGGCTTGGACTTGGGCAGAAACAAAGTTGGCTCTGGGGGACAAGGAAGCAGAAACAGTCTGGTCAGATGCCATGGCCTAAAAAATGAAAACCGACCATTTTCAGTTCAGTTCTTCACAGAACATTGAAACTAGAGACAGGATCAATTTCAGATGGATTGCAGGTTTAAATGTGAGAGGGAAATCAATACAGCCTTTAGAGGAAAACAGAGGAGAGTTCCTTTGGGCCAGAGAGGGTAAGGCAGGGTGGCAAACACAAGCCAGGCTTTTGAGAGGAGGGCTCCTGATCAAGAGCAGAAATAGGAAACTGAGGTAAAGCCCAGAGACTCGGAGGGGGAGGGGGGCATGCCTATAGCTGAGGGGTTTGAGAAACATAAACACAGCAAATACCAGGACCATGACAGCCACAGAGGGATTCCAGATCTCTTCTGTGGTAGCTCAGGTGTTCCCAGAGCACCTCCCTTCTTGGTCAGGGTCAGCTCAGCCTGCTGGGAAAGTGCCTCAGGGCTCATAGCTGAGCAGAGATAGGCAGGGACTCACCTGTCACTTCTCCAAGTCAAGGTGCTCAACTAGCTGCAGACAAAGGATAAGGAACCAGTCCAGGGCCTCCGCAGTATGGAAACCCAGGGTTCCCAGGGAAGATCCCTGAGAGAGTACAGCCTACAGCTCTGAAGTCCAGAGGATGAAATTCAGGGCCACTGGTGACCTCAACAGTAGGATAGAGCAGTGGAAGCAAAAACCTCATGCTTTGCATATGTTTTAGTAAAGAAACAACTATTACTATTGCACCAGTCCTGTTCTAAGCCCTTTACATGTGCTATGTCATTTCATCCTAATAACTCTATTGTGTAACTTGCTATTACCCTCATTTTACAGATGAGCAACCAGGCTCAGACAGTTGAGGCTGCTTGCCCCAGGTCACACAGCTATTAAAAATAGTGCTGGGGGCCCTGGCTGGTGTGGCTCAGTGGATTGGGCACTGGCCTGTGAACTGGGTCACAGGTTCGATTCCCAGTTAGGGCACATGCCTGGGTTGTGGGCCAGGTCCCCAGTTGGGGGTGTGTGAGAGGCACACTGATCAATGTTTCTCTCCCTCTCTTTCCCTCTTTCTAAAAATAATAAATAAAGCCTAAAAAAAATGGTGCTGGGATTTAAATGCTGGTAATATGGCTCCAGAGATACTGACCGAAACACTGCACCCTATATTGCCTCTCATGTTTGCCAGGAAGATGAACAGAGACTTGGAAACCGACTCCTTGAAAAAAAACCTGGAACCGGACTGCACCAGAAGGCAAGGAGACACAGACTCAGGTGCACTCCAAGTATGAGAACTAGAGAGCTCAAAGGGGCTGAGAGCCTCGGGGAGTGTCGAAGAGTCAGGGCGTGAGCATGCGGCTGTGTTGAGGGAGGACTCTTTACAGCTTTCATTTACCTTGCACTTCAGAATTCCACAAGAGAACTTGCCCGGCAAATCCTGCTGCTTTGAGCTCTTTTACACACACATGAACTTCTTCGACATCTGACTCTTATCTTGATAAGGGCAGACAGTGGTTCTTGTTTGTCTGTAGGACTGGGTACATACTCCCTGTCCTGGCCTCCAAAGGCCTGCATGAGTCAACAAACCCAAGTCTCAGCTGCAGTCTGTCCAATACCCCACTGAGCCCCACATAACAGATTCATTTTCCAGACGCTTCCACTTTGCTTTCCCGGCATACCCTTTCCCCTTGTCTTTAACCATTTAAATGCCACCAGTCCTTCATGGTCTAGCCTAGGTTCTATCCCCTCCACTTGACTTCTGTATTAGTCAGGGATCTCCAGAGAAGTGGAACAAATAGGGGATATGTATATCTCATATATGTATATTTATTATAAGGAATTGACTCACACAATTACAGAGGGTAAGAAGTCTTAAGATCTGCAGATGGCAAGCTGGAGGCCCAGGAGAGTTGATGCATAATTCCAGATCAAGTCCAAAAGCATAGGAACCAAGAGAGCTGATGATATAAATTCAGTCCAAAAGCCAGCAGGCTCAGACCCAAGAGGAGCCAATGGTTTAGTGTGAGTCCAAAGGCTAGAAAACAAGCAAACAAAAGAAAACAAAAACAAACCCATGCCCCAGTTTAAGCAGTCAGGCAAGTGGAGTCCCACTTTAGTTGAGGAAGAATGAGTGCTGCTGTTCTGTTCAGACTTTCAACTGATTGGATGAGGTCCCCATAGGGAGGGCAATCTGTTTTACTCAGTGTATTGATTCGGATGTTAATCTCATCCAAAAATACCCTCACAGACACACCTAGAATAAGGCTTGAGGAAATGTCTGGGCACCCATGGTTCAATTAAGTTGACACATGAAATTAACCATCACATCTTCCTTCATTTTTGAATTGTGATACAGAAAGATCTGACCAGGCTGGGGGGGAATCAGGAGGGACCATAGGATGAGGCAATGGTAAACAGTCAGGACTGATGGGATTAACTGAGGAACTGAATGCCTCCGGAGTACAAGGAATTATGGGCAAGAAGATTTGAAATAAAAGAAGGGTGCCCTGGCTTGTGTGGCTCAGTGGATTGAACACTGGCCTGTGGATGGAAAGGTTGTGGGCTTGATTCCCAGTCAGGGCACATGCCTGGGTTACAGGCCAGGTCCCCAGTTGGGGGTGTGAGAGAGGCAACCGATCGCTGTTTCTCTCGCACATTATGTTTCTCTCCCTCTCTTTCTCTCTCCTTTGCCCTCTTTCTAAAAATAAATAAATACAATCTTTTTTTTTTTTAAGAAAAAAGGGCTCTTGAGGGCGCTCAGACGGGCTCGCTCTGGTTCTCGGGCTCTTTTCCTTGAGGATGCCTGCATGATTCTGCTGCAGTTGCCTGCATTTCCCAATGGACAACAGACAGTATTTTGGATGGGAAGGAACTCCAGGTGCAACCTAGGATCAGGTTGGCCTGGCAGAGGATGGCAGGGTTATTCTTCTTTGGGTGTTCTAGAGGGGCAACCTCTGAGGCAGAAGCCTCCCATTCTTCCAAAATTGTGTAGCTTTTGTATCTTATGTTGTTTTAGTTTATAAACTAACCTTATAAACTAACCTTAAGGGATAATTGAAAACTAACAGAGGGAATGATAGAATTCTGGTGTTAATGAGTTTAGCCTTAGACTTCCAGTCAAGATGGAGGCATAAGTAGACATACTCCACCTCCTCGTACAACAATAAGATGGATAACAACCAATATAAAAACATAAAACAACAGGAACTGCCAGAAAACAGAACTGTATGGAAGTCTAACAACCAAGGAGTTAAAGAAGAAACATTCATCCAGATGGGTAGGAGGAGCAGAGACAGGCAGCTGGGGCCAGAGTGGAAAGGAGGCATGAGGAGGTGACAGCAGTAGCTTGTAGAATGGGTGGTCTCACATTCATGTGCAGTGGATAAAAACTTGGAGGGACAACTGGGGGGTGAGCAATCCCAGCCCCAGACCAGACGGTGCAGCCCAGGGCTCCAGTGCTGGGGATAACCTTTGGCTGTAAAAATCAGTGGGGGTTGTGGTGGTGGAAGAAACTGCTGGTCTCTCAGGAGAGTTTGTTTCAAGGGCCCACAGGGTCCTAGAACATACACAAACCCACTCACTTGGGAAATCAGCATGAGGGCAGCAGCTAGAAGGGTACCAGTTGCTTATGAGAAGTGGGGGAAGTGACTGAAAACGGGGTAAAAGCCAAGCAAGAGACATTGTTTCCTCTCTGACCCCTCCCCCACATATAGTGCTACAAAGTGGCGAAGCAGGTTACCCTGCCCTGGAGAATGCCTAAGTCTCTGCCTCTTACAACATAACAGGTATACTGACATGGTCAGAGCAGCTCTACCTAACACAGAGAAACATAGGGAAGCTGCCAAATCGAAGAGACAAAGAAATATGGCCCAAATGAAAGAATAGATCAAAACTTCAGAAAAAGAACTAAGTGACATGAGAGAGCCAACCTATCAGATGCAGAGTTCAAAACACTGGTAGTCAGGATGCTCAAAGATATGGTTGAGTACAGCCACAAAATAAAGAAAGAAATGAAGGCTATACAAAGTGAAATAAAGAAAAATATACAAGGAATCAACAGTGAAGGGAAGGAAGCTGGGATTCAAATGAATGATTTGGAACAAAAGAAAGAAATAAACATTCACCCAGAACAGAAATAAGAAACAAGAATTAAAAAAAAAAAAAGTGAGGAGAAGCTTAGGAACCTCTGGGACAACTTTAAATGTACCAACACCAGAATCATAGAGGTGATAGGAGAAGAGAAAGAGCAAGAAATTGAAAACTTATTTGAACAAATAATGAAGGAGAACTTCCCTAATTTGGTGAAAGAAATAGACATACAAATCCAGGAAGCCCAGAGAGTCCCAAACAAGTGGGATGCAAAGAGGGCCACACCAAGACATATCATAATTAAAATGCCAAAGTTTAAAGATAAAGAGAGAATCTTAAAAGCAGCAAGAGAAAAGGAGACAGTAACCTACAAAGGAATTCCCATAAGACTGTCAGCTGATTTCTCAAAAGAAACCTTGCAGGCAAGAAGGGGCTGGAAAGAAGTATTCCAAGTCATGAAAGGCAATGACCTACATCCAAGATTACTCTATCCAGCAAAGCTAACATTTAGAATTGAAGGGTAGATAAAGTGCTTCCCAGATAAGGTCAAGTTCAAGGAGTTCATCATCACAATCCCTTATTATATGAAATGTTAAGAGGACTTATCTAAGAAAAAGAAGCTCAAACTTATGAACAGTAAAATGACAACAAACTCACAACTATCAACAACTGAACCTAAAAACCACAAAAACAAGCTAAGCAAACAACTAGAACAGGAATAGAATTATAGAAATGGAGAACACTTGGAGGGTTATCAGTGGGGAGGGGGAAGGGGGAGAAATGCAGGGAATAAGAAGCATAATTGGCAGGTACAAAATAAACAGGGGGAGGTTAAGAATAGTATAGGAAATGTAGCAGCCAAAGAACTTACATGTACAACCCATGAACATAAAATAAGGCAGGGGGAGTGCTGGAGGGAATGGGGATACCAGATGGAGGAGGGCAAAGGGGAAAAAATGGGACAACTGTAATAGTGTAATCAATAAAATATATTTTAAAAAAGAGTTTAGACTAAATGGATAGGCTTAAGTGACTAATCCATGTGGAAAGCTGTTATTTCAAAATTGTGAAGCTTTTGAATAAAGACTCCTTTCCTTTATCCTCTGCCTCTGGAATTTTGCCTAAAGGGTGGCGGCGGGCAGCAGGTCTCCAACTGCTGTTGGATAACAAGTGGAACTATATCCCCTAAGCCCCAAATTATTATCTGTGGTTACTCCTGAAGAGTGGGATCCCATGAGGATAAGAGAGAACTTCAATTTTTATAATTTACTGTTCAAAATGAGGATTAAAATTGGTAGAATTGTGCTTTCCTGTATTACCTTTTTTGCATTTTCCAAATTATCTGTATTAAATTATATTAAAAATAATGAGCTAATTCCAAGTTCCAGTTATAGAAAATAGAAAGGACAAAGGAACATGTTTAATAAACTACACAATGCAATAAGCTAAATCCATGACTGTTGGAAACTATTCAGAATAAACAATCTGGTTTCTTCAGCACAGAAGTTGTTATAAAAAGAAGTGGAGAGAAAACCTATCCTTAAAAGAAATTTTAAGATTATAGTAACCATTTGCAAAGTATGGACATTATTTGGATCACATTTTTAAAAAACCACAAAATGAAAACAGAAAAATTCCTAACGTTTATGAGACAACTGGCAATTTAAACGCCAACAGAACATTTGATGCTATTGTGTAATAATCATTGTATTGTGACAATATTTAAAAAACTGATCTTTTAAAGAAACATGCTCAAATTTCTATGGATGACATGATGTTACTTTTGAGATTTGCTTCAAAATAGTGTGGGGAGAGATGAAGTTGGTCAGGGTACAGGTGGGGCAGGGTTTTCATCCAGCGATGGTTTGGGGGGCGAAGTAGTAGATATCTCATGATCCTGTAAAGAGGATCTCCTGTAGAGTAGAGCTCATGATCCTGTTTGGTCTACTTTTGTGTGAGTTGGGAATTCTCCATAAATAAAAAGATTTTAAAAATTATATGGACAGCACAATTTAATTGTAGATAATTATTTCTATCCCAGCAACTTGTGTGGAAGACTTACTTTAAAAGCTTAGAGGTTCGCTGAAAGAAATCACTGAAAATTTCAAATGTTAAGAAGTTTTCATCCCCGTTTCTCCTCTCCCACACAGCATCACTGGCATCCTGGCCGCAGCCTTGTGTGAAACTGTGCACCACACAAAGGTAATTGTAGCTCACTCCCGGTGTCTGGCTGCACTCAGCCTGATTTGGCCGTGTTCCCTCCAGTTCAGAGCTGAAGCCTCAGCGGAGACTTTCCCTGCTACGGAGACAAAGGCCCACACCAGGGCGTAGGCAAAACCCGGAGGGGGTCACCGAGATGATTAAGACAGGGCCCCCCACCCTCAAGAACGTGCATCAGCCGTTACATCCAAGTGGAGAACTATGCGCGTTTCTCAAGGCGTCTTGCGAATTGCGAGGTTCCAGACAGATTAGACTCTGTCCCCAGCTCCCGTTCTCCCTCAAGCAGTCATGCTCATTTGAACTCACCTAAACGCTGCTGATTCCCAGGTTTATACCTCCAGCTGCGCCTTTCTCCTGACTGCCGACTTGCATATCCAGCTGTCTTCTTGACATTCCCATCCAAATGGCAGAGGGGAATCTGGAAAAGCCACGTGACAGGGCTCAGGATATTTTCTCAAGCCCTCCTTCCACCTCCCGCTGCTCGTCCCAAGAGGTCCTTGATTCTCCTTTTTACACACTTCACATCCAGTTGCTTATTAAGCCCTGTTGGCTCCACCTTCAAACAACACCTTGAGTCTGACTGCTTCTCACCACCTCTATCACCGCCCCTTGGTCCACATGCACCCCTAGTGTCTTGTACGGTGCCGTTGCAGTAGCCTTTTAAGTGGTCTTGCTGCTTCTTGCCCTGTCGTTTGTATTAGTAAAGATTACAAACCAGTCCCCCGCTCAACTCTCTCTAGTGGCTTCCTCTTCTGCTTTCCATAAAATTCAAATTTCTTATGAGGCTGACGGGCTCCTCTAAGACCTGGCCTCTGCCCACCCACCGTTTCCCTCTCCTCTGGGCTCAGTCTCCTTTAGCCGCTGGCCTGCACAATGTCTTTGAATGTTTGCTCCAGCCTCAGAATCCTTATATTTGCTCTTCCTACTTCAGATTGTTCTTCCTTAAAACCCCTTATGGCTTGTTTCCTCCCTTGATTCAGGTGTCCACCTAAATGTTAAGTCTCAGAGATGCCCTCTCCCTGCCCTGTGTAAAAGATCCCAATCTCTTCTTCTTCTTTTAAAGATTTAATTTATTTATTTTTAGAGATAAGGGAAGGGAGGGAGAAAGAGGAGAGAAACGTCATTTGGTTGCCTCTCACACGCCCCATGGGACCTGGCCTGTAACCCAGGCGTGTGCCCTGACTGGGAATCGAACCAGTCACCTTTCAGTTCACGGGTTGGCACTCATTCCACTGAGCCACACCAGCCAGGGCCCTAACCTCTTCTAACAATTTACCCTGACATTTTTTTTGAAGATTTTATTTATTTATTTTTAGAGAGAAAAGATGAGAGGGAGAGAAACATTGATACATGAAAGAAACACTGATGATTTGCTTCTTGCACACCCCCAACCAGGGACCTGGTCCACAGCCCAGACATGTGCCCTAACCAGGAATCAAACCTGTGATCTTTCAGTTTGTGGGATGACACCCAACCCACTGAGCCACACTGGTCAGGGCTACCCTGCTTTTCACAATAGCACTTGTCACTACTTAAAATGGT
>VMDR010016969.1:0-20593 GCA_007922815.1 Macrotus californicus | reverse complement strand
AAGAAATAAAAGGCATCCAAATTGGAAAGGAGGAAGCAAACTGTCATTGTTTGCAGATGACATGATAGTGTACATAGAAAATCCTATAGACTCCACCAAAAAACTATTTGAACTAATAAATGAATTTGGCAAAACAGCAGGATACAAAGTCAATATTCAGAAGTCAAAGGCATATTTGTACACCAACAATTAAATATAAGAAATACAAATCAGGAAAAAAGAACCCATTTGATCTAGCAACAATAAAAATAAAATACCTAGGAATAAACCTAACCAAGGAGGTAAAAGACCTGTACTCAGAAAACTATACAACACTGAAAAAAGAAATTAAGGAAGACACAGACAAATGGAAGCATATACCATGTTCATGGACTGGAAGAATTAACATCATCAAAATGTCCATACTACCCAAAGCAATTTATAGATTCAGTGCAATCCCTATTAAAGTACCAAAGATATATTTCACAGATATAGAACAAACTTATCAAAAATTTATATGGAACCATAAATGACCTCAAATAGCTGCAGCAATTTTGAGAAAGAACAAAGTAAAAGGAATCACAATATCTTTTATCAAATTGTTTTATAAGGCCACTGTAATCAAAACAGTCTGGTACTGGCATAAGAACAGACACATAGACCCATGGAACAGAATAGAGAGCCGAGAAATAAGCCCAAGTCTCTATGGTCAACTAATATTTGACAAAGGGGGCAGAAGCATAAAATGAATTAAAAATAGCCTCTTCAACAAATGGCATTGGGAGATCTGGACAGCTACTTGCAAAAAAATGAAACTCAATCTCCAACTTACACCATACACAAAAATAAATTCAAGGTGGATAAAAGACTTAAATGTAAGTCATAATTGCATAAAAGTCCTAGAGGAAAACATCAGCAGGAAAATCTCAGACATTCCACGCAGCAACATCTTCACTGATATGTCCCCTAAAGCAAGGGACATAAAGGAAAGAATAAATAAATGGGACCTCATCAAGTTAAAAAGCTTCTGCATGGATAAAGAAAACAGCATTAAAATGAAAAGAGAACCAACTATATGGGAAAACATGTTTGCCAATGATACCTGAGACAAAGGTTTGATCTCCAAAATATATAAAGAACTCACATGACTCCACTCCAGGAACACAAACAACCCAATTAAATAGTGGGCACAAGACCTGAACAGACACTTCTCCAAGGAGGACATACAGAGGGCCCAGAGACATATGAAAAGATGCTCAGCATCACTAGCCATCAGAAAGATGCAGATTAAAACCACAATGAGATACCACTTCACACCAGTCAGAATGGCCATCATAAAGAAATCAACAAACAAGTGTTGGAGAGAGTGTGGAGAACAGGGAACCCTAGTGCACTGTTGGTGGGAATACAGACTGGTGCAGCCACTGTGGAACAGTATGGAATTTCCTCAAAATACTAAAAATGGAACTGCCTTTTGACCTGACAATTCCACTGCTAGGATTATATCCTAAGAACCCTGAAACACCAGTCCAAAAGTACCTATGCACCCCAATGTTCATAGCAGCACAATTTACAATAGCCAAGTGCTGGAAGCAACCTAAGTGCCCATCAGTAAAGGAGTGGGTCAAAAAACTATGGTACATTTATACAATGGAATTCTACTCATCACAGAGAAAGAAGGAGATCCTACCCTTTGTGACAGCATGGGTGGAACTGGAGAGCATTATGCTAAGTGAAATAAGCCCAGCGGTGAGGGACAGATACCATATGATCTCACCTTTAACTGGAACATAATCAACAAAAGAAAAAACAAATAAAATATACCCAGAGACATTGAAATTAAGAACAGTCTAACAATAGCCAGAGGGGAGGGGGGAGGGGACAATGGGTGGAAGTGTTTTGAGGAACTACTATAAAGGACACATGGACAAAACCAAGGGGGAGGGTGGAAGAAAGGAAGGGAAGTGGGTTTGGCTGGGGTCGGGGAGAGTGGTGGGAGGAAAATGCAGACAACTATAATTGAACAATAATAAAATAATTTTTAAAAAATAAAATAAAATAAAATGACATTGGTAGCCAGAGAAATGTGGTTTTGAATCTAGTACTCACTAGCTGTGTGGTCCTACAAAAATTATTAAACTTCTGAGTCTTAATTTCTTCATCAGTTAAACACTAGCTGCTCACTAATAATACCAATTATTTTGCTTATTTTTCTTTAATCAAGTATTCAAGGGGACAGGTAGGTAATACAGAACTGACTTTGTAATAGTGTCACCATGGCAACTCAAGCAGCATCGATGGTCCTAATACACAGGGGAAGTAATACACTGATGCATATTGAGGGACAGGCCCAGTAGCAAAGTGTTATTTGGTAAGAGCTCACTTAACCTTTTGTTAATTTCAAACCACATAAATCTCCATCCCATTTAAAGGGCTTACCTGGGAATTCCAAGGTCGCCTTTATGCCAGTGGCGTAATGAGAAACAGGAGCAAGATACAAGTCCGTTGCTCAGATGTGGACTGCTCTCTCCTGCCTGCCACATTCTCCCTGTGTGACTAAGGCCTCCATAACCTTAGCCATAATCATTCGGGAGCAGCTCTACCAGTATAAAAATGTTCACTGAAATCATTATGGAATGCAAATTTGCTGTTTGATGAAGATTTAGAAGTTCATATAGTTCTCTGAATTTCTAAAAGATATACTAGAAGGCCACCTGCACACTGCTTTTGGTTGGCTTACCAACCAATTAACCAAGTAAGAGAGGAATCTTGAATGAAGGCTCAATGTCATAAAATCATCAATCTGATTTATATCTATTGTGACTGGGCAGTTTTCCCAAAACTCATCAACTTTCCAAGAATAGCTGTTACTTAATGGTAATCTACAGACTATCCAAAAGGGAATTTGATTCTGAATCCATTTTTTCTAAGGTATATAGCTCTCCTCTTCCTTTTTCTTTCCCCAGAAGAAGGATAGGTATATGTCAAATATAGATGTTCTAAAACATTCACATTATTGTTGTCTGAAACATAGAATTTATGTTTCCACATTGCTACAATATTTTGTATGCCTCTGGAACACACTGAACTATTACTAACAGAGAGCCTAACCATCTACTGTTTTCATGGAAAGAGTTCACAGCCTACCTTTAGTCCAGCATACACTCCTTTGTGCACTGATGGGATCAGGAATATAGTTCTCTCAGTCTCACATCCTTCCTTGATTCTCTCACTTGTTTCCTCCACTTGTAAGGAAATATTTAGCCTCTTCTCTCTCCTACACATCCATGTCTAATTGTTCTCTCCCCCTCTTAGTTACCCTGCAACCTGATCCCAGTAGGAAACTTGCTGATTTGACCGGTAGGCTTTCCAGCACCTTTATCAGACTGGGGCTTAGCAGTTGCATGGGGTACTCAGACATGCTCCATGTTCTTTCATCCACTTCTTTCATTCAACAGATATGTGTTGAGTGCCTTCTCCATCCCAGGCACTGTTTCAGTTTCTGAGGTAAAGAAATAAACATAACAGACCAAAATCCCTTTCTTATTGGAATTTACATTTTAGTCTTGAGTGATCTTCAGTCAACAACATAAGTAATTTAGAAAATGAGTATAACAAACACTATAAAGAATACATGGACATAACCAAGGGGGAGGGTGGGAGCAATGGAGGGAGGTGGGATTGGCTGGGGTAGGGGGGAGTGTTGGGGGGGAATTGCAGACCACTGTAATTCAACAACAATAAAGTAATAAAATCTTTAAAAGTGAGAGAGAATGACTATAACAAAGATAATAAGTGCTAAGGAGAAAAATAAGGTAGAGAAATGGGAGAGTTGTAGGAGTTTACATTTTAAGTCAAAACAAAGGCAAAGTCACAGAGAGGTGGCATTATGACCTAGGATCTAGGTACAGATGCAACCTTCCTAGTCCCACCTTCTCCTTGACTTCTTCATGCAACTGCCTAGAGTGGTGCAATCTCAAGTTAAATTCTGCAGAGAAAATCTAAACCATCTGCTCCAATTCCAGCATTTATCAGAGGGCTACAAAGCTACCAACATGTCCAATCAACTCTACTATTCATTGTCTAGAATTCCCTTGGGAATTTCCGCAATGTAGAGGTTACTAGCAGGGCAAGATTTTAGAATTGCTGGAGCTCCAGCTGCATATGCTCTAAAATAGCACTAGACCAACACTCTCACACTTGGGTACCATTTCTCTCCATCTCTCCTCAACCCTCTGTGGGATAGGAAAGGAGAGCAGAATCTCAATATAACACTGTGGACAATGACTTCTGCAGCTAGGTCTGGGCTTCTACTTCCGGGAAGAATAAAAAGGAGCAGTTCTGTGCAATGTCAGGTGAATAATCATAATTACTTATTTTAATTGATAACTGATGTTTTATTGAAAGACCTGTGTTTTAGCACTTTCTAAAAATTTACATGTCATCTTTTTTTTATTACTTTATTGTTGTTCATTTACAGTTGTCTGCATTTTCCCTCCACCACTCCCCCCCATACATCATCTTTTTTAATCTTCAAGTTGATTTTCCTGTGTATGTATTATTTACCGCTCACATTTGAGGAAGCTGAAGCATAAAGAAGTAAAGGAAATTATAGCTAGTAACAGCAGATCTAAGCCCATACCTAGGCCAGCTGGATCCACAGTATTCATTTAGAGACCATGCAGTATTTGCCCTGAAATACCAGAATGTGGTACCCTGAAAGGAAAGGCTTCCTTGGTGAAGTTACCCACAGAAGCTTTGATCCTTCAAGGTTCCCATGGAATTCATTGTTTCTTTCCCTCCCTTCTCTCCTCTTCCTTTTCCTTCCCTTTCCATTTATTTCCTTTCCTTCATTTTCTGGGCCAGACGTTGACTTCATATCTTGGCCTTCCACTGCCCTCATGTTCCTTCCAGCCAAAGACACTCTCCTTCTCAGACTCTCCGTAGAACAATAGCTACTTCTGTAGGCAGCACAGAACTTTTGGGAGCTCTTTCTAATACATTTTTCTAAATGCCAGTAACAAAGAGAAAGAGACAGAATGTAGAGTTTTGTTCCCAGAACGCTTCCTCCTTACCACCTTTTCTTTTCTCTTAAATCCTCCTGGGAAGGACAAAGTTATCACTGTGGGGGAGGCAGGAAAGATTTTTTTTTCCTTCCACTCTCCTAGGTTCTCCAGTGGAGGCCCTACAGATTCACAAGAAAAAAAACAAAAACACGTTTAACATGTGCATCAAGCATTCACATGGGAAAAGCTAGTGATGAATACTCAAAGAGAGGTCAAATGTTTGGTCTAGATACCTCACTTAGTGAAGAAAAGGAGGAGGAAAGGTCCTTAAGGAAAAGCAAATGACCTTTGGAAAGATAAGTGGGCCTGCTTAGGAGACTGGATGGGAGACCTGATGAGTTGTGACAATATCTGGGTGTGGTGCCACAAGAGGTTAGAGCTATCTGGGGAGGGGATTTTTGGCAATCGAGTTCTTTGGGGGTGGTTCTGCTTTTAGGAAGATAAGGGATTTCAGGAACTCAGGTGCCTCAAAATTATTTTTATGCCAAAGTGACATAAATGTTGGGGATGGCATGTCCTGATTTCCTTCACCATGTAAACAAATGTTCAGGAAGTAATGTCTATTCAAAAAACCAGGTGTGTCTCCCGCAGTGTCCCTGGGTGAGGAGGAAGAGCTGGGTGGGGAGTCTCTTGGCTATTGGGAGAGAGAAAGTTTTGCCCTTCTGTCCATTGATCTCTTGTTCTTTGCCTCCTCCAAGGCAGCTATTGCCCGTCCAACCCATAGGGCTCTCATTCTGAAAAGGTCTTGGGTGACAGATAAGGTGCCAGGGTCACAAACTCTGTGAAAATGAAAGGGAGAAGAAAGATTCTAAGAAATTACTGATGGAAGAGTAGGATCCTTGTTTACAGGTTATTTCTAAATCACTATTCAAATATAAGACAAATCCCGAGACTATGTATTCTACAAAGGAACATTCTATAATGTATATTCTGTCAGCTCAAGGTCATACAATGGTGACAAAGCTCAGCTCTCCCCTTTGAGAATCTCACAATCCAGATAAACCTAATAATTAATTTTCTTAAAAATATTTAATATTCTGATTTTCGCCGAGCTTCTTCCAGCTGTACAACTTCCTCTTGGTCAGATTCTCCTACTTATCTCACAGCATGGCTCTCAAACGCCCATCTTTGCTCCCATCCCTAATGAAGACACCGATACCTCCTCCTGCTCACAAGCCAGAGAAGTCAACCACTCTGGATTTGCCAAAGGAATAAAAAGAACAGCAAGAAGCAATTGAACATATTGATGAAGTACAAAATGAAATAGACAGACTTAATGAACAATCCAGTGAGGAGATTTTGAAAGTAGAACAGAAATATAACAAATTCTGCCAACTATTTTTCAGAAGAGGTCAGAATTGATCACCAAAATCTCAAATTTGGGGCTAACAACATTTGTCAACCATCCACAAGTGTCTGCACTGCTTGGGGAAGAGGATGAAGAGGCACTGCATTACTTGACAAGAACTGAAGTGACAAAATTTGAAGATATTAAATCAGGTTACAGAATAGATGTTTATTTTGATAAAAATCCTTACTTCGAAAATAAAGTTCTCTCCAAAGAATTTCATCTGAGTGGGAGTGGCAATCCATCTTCATAGTCCACTGAAAGCACATGGAAATCTGGAAAGGATGTGATGAGATGTTCAAGTCAAACGCAGAATAAAGCCAGCAGGAAGAGGTAGCATGAGGAACTGGAGAGCTTTTTCACCTGGTTTATGGACCATTCTGATGCAGCTGCAGATGAGTTAGGAGAAGTCATCAAAGATAATATTTGGCCAATCCATACAGTACTACTTGGTCCCTGATATGGATGATGAGGAAGGGGAAGGAGAAGAAGATGATGATGATACAGAAGAAGAAGAAGGGTTGGACAATATTGATGAAGAAGGGGATGAGGATGAAGGTGAAGAAGATGAAGATGATGTGAGGGGAAAGAAGGAGAGGAAGAGGAAGGAGAAGATGACTAATGGAACACTGATGGATTCCAACCTTCTTTTTTAATTTTCTCCAGTCCCTGGGAGCAAGTTGCAGTCTTTTTTTTTTTTCCCCTCTTGTGCTCAGTCTCCCTGTTGCTGAGGTCTATTTTCTCTCCTTTACACCATGGTTCTCACCTTATTTGGGGGGATGTACCTTGAGCAGAATACAGTGGGAAAAGAATCTCTGGCCCTTTCTGTTCCAAATTCATTTTTATCCCTTCCTATCTTGACAAAAACTTTATGGAATCAACACCACCGTGCTGTGTGGGAAAAAAGAAAAACCTTTCACTTCCTTAGCTCTGCTGGAAGCTTGAGGGTGCTAGGCCCCTGTGCAGTAGTGCATAGAATTCTAGCTTTTTCCTCCTTTTTCTGCATATTGGGCTCAGAGATTACACTGTGTCTCTATGTGAATATGGACAGTTAGCATTTACCAACATGTATCTGTCTACTTTCTCTTGTTTAAAAAAAGAAAAGAAACTTTAAAAAAGGCAGGGGTGGGGGTGGTGCTGGTTATAGAAGGTCAGCAAAGGGTGGATTTGAGATGTTTGGATGGGTTAAGTGGGCATTTTGAAAACATGGCTTCTCCTTTGGCATGTTTAACTGTGATGTTAATGGACATCCTTGCAATTTAAGGGGACACTTTTAAAATAAAATTCTCTCCTAATGATGACTTGAGCCCTGCCACTCAATGGGAGAATCAGCAGAACCTTGTAGGATCTTATTCGGAATTGACATTCCTCTACTGTAATTTTGTACCTGCTTATTTTTAAATTTTCTTTTTGTTTCACTGTAAAGGAAAGATGATGTTCAGTTTTAAATGTTAAAAGTGTGCAAGTTGCTTTGTTACAATAAAACTAAACGTGTACACAAAACATATATATATATATATATATATATATATATATATATATATTTAATATTCTCACTATTGTTAGTGAGAGGTGAATTGAAAGTGTAGATTTCAATAGAAATGTATCACAATTTTAACATGTTTAACAGACAAGTGTTGTTCATGGCTTGGGGCTTGATGCTAGGCATTTTTTGGTGTTGTTTCATTAAAAAGTACAAGTAGAAATATAATATATTAGGCTAGTTAATTTGCATTAAAAAAATCTTTCTCTCTTGTTTCTTTGCCCCCACACCTTTTGCCTCCAATATCTCTGTGTGAATATGAACCACTTCCAAACAAGTTAAACTTGAAGACCTACTTAGTTTCTCAGGCTCATTACCAAGGATTTAAAACCTCTCTATTCATTCAACAACAATGGTTTCCATGGCAATTACTGCAACACATGACATCCCCTGCAGCTCTGCTTAAAAATGCGCCAGCAGAAATGGCTGCACATCAACACATTCATGAGGAATAGCTAGGCTAGGTGAGTCTCATCACTGCCACTGGGTGTAAGAAATTAATTATTTGTAAAAAAGACAAATCAATGATTTAAATTTCTTTGTACAATATTGATTTTCTCCTTTTTTAATTTCACCCTATCACACCTATGATGATATCATTTTATAGCAAATCATTTGAATTGCTTTTAAATGAAAGTGGCCAAGGATGAAGATGAAGTGCTTACCATAGTGTCCATCACCCTTTAACCCCTTCATCTATTTCCAGCTCCTCAGTCATTACTCCTAGCCCTTTCCCCTTCCAAGAGAGACAAAAATTCTTAAAAAATAAGTAAAGTGCAAAAGTAGAAGCACAGATCTAGCAGAGAATCACACTCTACACAATCTGTCTACTCTTCCTATCATCTGCCAAGAAACACAAGCATAAGTTGCACTCAAAATATACCCACAAGAAATAACTAGTTAAATGAATACACAAATCAAAACCATCCCTTTTACTGAGCACCTGCAATGTGCAGGTACCATGGTAAAAGCTCTGCATGAATTATTTCATTGTGATCCCATGAGATCTGTATTTTGACCATTGAACAAATTAAAAAGTGCATGTTCAGAGAGCTAAACAAATTTGCTTAAGATCATACAGGCAAATGACTCAAAATTGGGAATTTTTTTAAACCCAAGTGGCCCAGGTTCAGAGCCCATGCTTTTGAATTAATTGATAAAGAGCCTCATTTTCTCACTCAGGTGTAAGAAAAGATGGAGCGGGGAGAGGAGTACAGTCAAGAGGACCAAGCCATTACCTGAGCTCTTGGGAGTCCCTAGACACTGGTTGGGACCATTCTAAACAAGTCTCTGTAGCCTTATTTTTTCATTTTTCTGGGAAATGTTAATAGTGATGTTGACCTGCTCCTCTGGGTTACGTAACAAGAGATTGTGAAATAAACAATAGGTAAGAGTTTTGAAATACTAAGCAGTAATGATGGTGATCAGACACTTACAGGGATAAACATATGCAAAGGGAAGACAAAGAGGAAATATATACAACACAAATGCTTTAAAATGAATAGGGAGAGGGGCTTGCCTACAGAGACTGGATGGTGCAATATAATCTAATTACCCTCATTCTGTCAAGCCCTAAGCAGGTGTGTTAGATAAGAAATGCAGCTCCTGATTCTAACTTCTGTAAAACCTGGCTCTAGAGGTGTAAAGGGGCCTCATGAGTAGATGATCTAGCTCATTCCTGGCTGTTTCTAGTCCATGAATACATAAAACTCTGGAAGCCTTTATGCATGTGTGTTAATTTCTCTGCAAGGAAGAATTTTGGACTTCAAGGCTTTCTTTTCACAAGCATGGTAATAAAGCAAATATCAGTTATCTTCAGCTTGGGAGCCGGTGTGTGTAATCATTAAATAAGGAGCTATATTAGCTTCTTATTAAGGTAATAGCTATGCTTATCCAATTTTGTATTTGCTTTACTTAGGCTGAGTCCTTAATGATGTATGATACCTTTAATTAAGGGTCGGCAATTAATGAGGCAGTTGAAGTTAATTCAACATGCTGGTAACTTTGCATCATTTTTCCTTTTCCTGCACTTTAGAAGCTATCTAAAAGACAGCTTTGGAAATAGCACAGAAGTGTGTCCTGACACATACCCAAATATTGATGTGACAAGCATTTATTCAGTACCTGAGGGCACCAAACAGAACCCTCCATGGTCCCTACCCTCAAGGAACTCAGAACCTAGGCAAAATGGTATGAGATTTTAAAAGATACCGTATAAAAACAAGGCCCCAGGGAAAACATGAAGTATAATCTACATAGATGTGAGCAACCTGGACTCCAAGGACCTGAGGATTTCACTTATACAGAAAACATGTGAGGAAAAGGTGTCTCAATTGCCAACTGTGCTGAGCCCTTCTAAGGACCTTCCATGACAATTTACATGAAAGGTACTTGGGAATTTTAACTTTCAGAAAAAGATTAAGCAATCACATTTTACGAAATTTCAAGTCGGTCATATTTGTCCATAACCTACAAAAATGGATTATAAGCTAATTCTTTGTTGAGTCTAAAAGGCTTTTAGATTTTTACTATTTTGTGACTTTAAAAAAAAACACTTTAGGAAATTGATGTAGCTTCTTGGAAATAAATAACTCTTCTAGAATGTATTTCTTCTACATACGCCAACCTAATTTTTTAGGTTTTTGCAGGTTATGCAAACTATAGCCAAAAACCATGAATGGCACTTGGGCTTTCAGAGACATTCATGTTCAAATAGAAATAGGTATAAATATACATATTTAAATATCACTCACATCTGCTACTAAAAGTGAGGCAGGTCATCGCAGAGAGAACAGTGGTCATTTAGAAATGATAATCTTGATATATAGAAGAGTGAAATTTCTAGATCAATTTATTCTAAACTAAATAATAGATGCAAATAAATTTGATGAGTCAAATAAACATTCCTTTTATTGCTCAAGTAGTTTTAATGTTAAAAGAACTGAAGAAATAAGGGAAAGTTTATCTTAAAAAATAATCATGTAAGACTTCCAATAAACAGGCAAGGGAAAGTGCATTGACTATGATTCAGTAGAAACTGGGTTGAGTGTCAACTTGCCATTCACAGTAGTCCCCTCTTATCCTCAGGGGATGTGTTCCAAGACTCCAGTGGCTGCCTTGAAACCATGAATACTACCAAACCCTATATACACCATGTTTTCCAACACATACGTACCTCTGAGAAACCTTATAACAGGCACAGTAAGAGATTAACAAATATAACTAAAGATACCAGAACGATCATAACGATAAGACAAGGGTTACTTGAACACAAGCACTGTGATATCGCAGATATCTGATAGCCCAGAAGACTCCTAAATGCCTGGCCGGCAGTGAGTTTGTACAGCATGGCTACACTAGACAAGGGATGATTCACATCCTTGACAGGACAAAGTGGAATAGCACGAGATTTCATCAACACTACTCAGAATGGTACACAAGGTAAAATTTATAAATTGTTTATTTCTGGAATTTTCTATGTAATATTTTTGGACCACAGTTGACTGAGTAGTTGAAACCATGAAAGGTGAAGCTACAGATAAGGGAGGAATAATGTACAAATCAATCAAACTTTGGTTAAGTGTCACCAACTGAGTTCCCTAGTTAAGTCAATTCTAAAATAGAGATTAACCTACAGGAGCTTTATCTGGGGGTGCTGTTGGGATAAACACCAAGGGAAAGGAAAGAAAGAAAAAGGATAGGAGCAAGACTGGGCAGAGAGAGGAGTGGAGCTTTTTCTGCAGTTTCAACAGAGGCTTCCACAGTCTCTACAGGGAACTCTGAAACTGGGATGGCCCTTAAGCATGGTCCTGAGTGTAGATGAGGGGCCAGGCTTTGTAATTTGTACGTTGACTAATTGAATAGGGCCTCCCAGCGAAGTGGCCATGACTTTGGGGATTGTGTCTCCCTTCAGTATGGGCACTAATGAAGACCCACCTGCCAATGGCACTCTCAGCATCTGAGGAAATAAATTCTGGAAAAGGAGATTTGGACAGCACATCCCAGTGTCTAAAACTGCACACTGTAAGCATCCATTTATTTCCCCAACAGATATTTATGGAACTCTTACAATTTGCAATTGGGATATCCAGTGGTCAAGTAATGAACAAAGCAGACCAGGTCCTTACCCTCATGGAACTTTCATTTTGCGGAATGAGGAAGGGGTTATACCAAAAGAAAACAAATGGAATAATTATAGTGTTAGTACTATAAGGAAAATAGTGTGATAGGTACAAATTAATAGGAGAAGAGGCCAATTTAAGTAGAGTCCTTTCAAATAGAAAGGATTGAAGAATGAATAGATGATGAGGGAGTGGAGAGAATGAGAGCAATTTGACTATGAGGTAAAGAGGAGAAATTGGGTCATAGCTGCAGGATGATAAGGAGGCAAATTTCTTAAGTCTATTTAGAAGGCAATGCATAGAGAGAAAGGGAAAAGTGATTCAGGAGAGAATGGAAAAATGGAAAAAGCGAGTCTCCTGATCAGGGATTAGCAAACTAGAGCCCTCAGTCCAATCCAGCATCTGTTTTTTCAAATAAAGTTTTATACAGCCATGCTCACTGGGTTACTTATTGTGTATGACAGTTTTCACACTACAACTTTTTTTTAATATTTTCATTTTTTGATTAGTTGATTAGTCTTTCTTTCTTTTTTTTTTTAGAGAAAGGGGAAGAGAAGGAGAAAGAGAGGGAAACATCAATGTGTGGTTGCCTCTCATACACCCCTTCCTGGGAACCTGGCCCACAACCCAGGCATGTGCCCCGACTGGGAATTGAACCGGCAACCCTTTCATTCATAGGCTG
Organism: Macrotus californicus; assembly: GCA_007922815.1. Classification (NCBI taxonomy): domain Eukaryota; kingdom Metazoa; phylum Chordata; class Mammalia; order Chiroptera; family Phyllostomidae; genus Macrotus; species Macrotus californicus. The sequence goes on along the minus strand of VMDR010016969.1, from coordinate 7,854 downwards.
GTGCTCAATCTACTGAGCCACACCAGCCAGGGCTCACACTACACTTTTAGCCTTGAGTATTTGTGCTGCAGAACTTACAGCCCACAAAGCCTACAAATTTTACTATCTGGACCTATACAATAAAAGTATGCTGACCCCTGGTGCAGAGGAAGCAAGGTGGAATGGGATCTAGTGTAGATCTGACGAAGCTCACCTTTGAATAGAGGAGGTACCCTTTGGGGAATGTAATAAGAAGAAAGGGGAAGAAGATCCACACATAGGCAGGTAGGTTTATGGATTTGAGGGTGAGGAAGAGAAAAAAGTTCAATTTTGGTGGACTTAATTTCTCAGTGACAAGAGTGTGAAGGGAGGAATTGGGAATATTTGAGAAGAGAGATTTTTAAGTTCTTGGTTTGGAGAATAAAAAATTAATCTTCCACGGAAGTGCAGTAGGATCAAAAAAGGTGGTATTGAGTACCCAGTTGGATTCAGTGGCCATAAATGTAAGATCAATCCAATTTAAAGAAGGGATCACTAGTTAAGATATTGTGATAAATTTATGCTTTCACGCCACTCCCTCTCCTCTATGTATAGCAGTGAGAAATAAAATATATAAAGAAGGATTCAAAAGGTACAGACTTCCAGTTATAAAATAAATAAGTCCTAGGGATATAATGTACAGCATGCTGACTATTGTTAATAATACTCTATTACATATTTGAAAGTTACTAAGAGAGTAGATCTTAAAAGTTCTCATCACACACACAAAAAACATTATAACTATGTCTGGTAATGGTTTAAAACTTGATCGAGTTTAGAAAGAAAAGAATCATCTCCATGTACCTGAAACACAGCAGAAAAGTAAGGCAGTAAATACAGTAAAAGCAGTGAAGCTGCTGACAATCTATCTAGAATCAGCCACGGATGGCTGAGAACTTGGGTTCCTCAGGGTAAGGGATAAAATACGTTTCATTTAAGGCTCACTTTTGAAGCTGGGGTTGGATGTATCAGTCAGGTCCAGAAGAAGAACAAAAAGCACTCTAGAAATCTGAGGCATGGAGGAATTGAATACACAGAATCAAGTGCTTACAAAATCATCAAGATGGTTGAAGAAGCAGGTTTCAGATTGTATGGGTATCATGGAATGACCTCCGGAACACCATGGGCCCAGCAGTAGGGGCTACAACCTCAGCAACTTTGGGAACTTTCCCATGCCAGCAGCCCCACCAAACCCTGGACATCAGGAAAATGTTCAATAATAATAATAATAACATCAACAACAACAACAACAACAACAATAATAATAATAAACCTATGCCCTTGCACTCGGCAGGGGCACAGGCTTCAGGAAGTGCCTCTACCTCACTTGCACTCTCCAGATCTAGCCTGGATGTACTTAGCTGACTGAATCTAAATCACATCACAGCCTTGCCAAACAAAAGAAAAGAAATGGCAGGTGCTAAACCAATCTGGTATCCATAATGATGAGGTATCACAACATGAAAGAGTTGCTGACCTGAGAGCTATGGGTCTGCTGGGATGTCAAGGGGAGGAGAAAGACCCCATGGATAGGAACTGAATCAAATGAGCCCTGAAACACCATTGTAAGTCTTGTTTCTAATTTTGCATCCAAAAAGTGGGGTGGAGGCAACTGCTAGGTTGGGACCAGTGAAAAGCAAGTGAGAGACAGAGAAAACAAAAGACTCCAACTTAAAGTGAACCTAGCAACCTAAAGATATTCAAAGAAAGTTAGCAACAGAATCAGCAATTAGAACACAGATTCACTCTTGATGGAATTAATTTTATGTGTTTAGGATATTCTAAGAGATAATAGAAAGAATGATATCGATTTTAAATATATAATTTGTAAATGAAAAGTGACTAAAAATAGGTGGAAGTGAAAAAGATCCATTTAAAATCTATGAATTAAAAATATCAATAGATGGCTAAACGCAAAATTAACGTAGTTAAGTAGAGAATTAGTAAATTGGGAATAGTAATGATAAATTCACCTGGAACACTGAGAGGGAGATTTTTTAAATGTAAGCGAGAAGCTAGAAGTTGTGAAAAATAGCTTGAGCTTTGAAGTACATCTAAGGGAGTTTCAGAAGTAGAGAATGCAAGAAATGATGACAAAACATTTGAAGACTTCTGAAAATTTTGCAAAAAGTAAGAAGATAAGTAGTTGTTCCTAGATGGAATGTGTACTGTGAATACAAAAAAAAATTCAAATAAAATAAACCCATATTGACATGAGTTGTAACTGAATAAAAGCACATCAAGGATAATGTTAAAAATCTGAAGAGCTTCTAGAGAGAAACTCTTAAGTCATCTTTATTTTCTCTTTAGAGAAACAGACAAGTACACTACCATCAGAATTCTGATCAACAGTAATATAATATTTTCTCAAGTAATGTCATGCTAACTTCGGAGGACTGAAGAACCATGCATGGCAACAGGCCCCCTGTGCCTAGACTGACTAAAATTTTTTAAATATCCAGACACTCAAAGACAGAGTGTTTACCACTCACAGACCTTTACTGAAACTATTACTAAAGCAAGAGTAAAAAGTAAACATATTCATATTCATATTTTAAAAGAAAAAGTGCATGGAAGACATTGAGTCAAATGTTGATAAATATTATTAGCTTTTGACAGTAAAAAGAAGAAAAGTAAATGCAGCCACGCAAATAATATATTTTTCCCAAAATCTAGGCTCTTTAAACAAGCTCAAGTGCTGGCATAAAGAATTTAAATAGTTTGGCTTTTACCACATGAATTCAAGAGCAGGGGAGAGGCAAGGTTGGTGTGATTCAGGGAGGAAGAATAATGGTGGGTCCTGAGTTGTCAGCAGGCTTATAAAGTGAAGGCATCTCAGCAATGGTCAATCATGCAAAAATGGTGAAATCATTAGGAGTTCTCAGTGAGGTGAAGGAAATGTTGCAGTCAGGATTCTGGTAGGATATGATATAAGGCTGGGTCAAAGAGTGGATACTTACAATAGATTTCAGAAGTATTGTTTTGATGGAGTGAGTATGGGAATGGGTCATGAAGTAAGGAAGAGAAAAGAAAACTAGAAGTGAGATACAGAAAGTGATGAAATTTTATCATTCCTCATAATACAACGGGAGCAGGAAAGGAGGAGGAGGCAGAGGGTCAAGTCTCCAATGAGTGAAAAGAGTGACAATGTGATCTGTAAATGACAGCAGCAATGAGAAGGAGGTCGAATAGCCTGATGAAGCAGGGTGTTGAAAGACCTTGGGTGTGACCATGGAGCAGCTCTTGAGAGGGTAAGGTTTCAGTGTGCTCTGTGGAATGAGTCTTGTAAGAGTTCTTACTTGCAAGGCTTAAATTAGATATAGAGGGAATCCAAAAATCCATTTTTTATTGTTAAAGATAGTTTAATAACTACTGAGTTTCCTTATTCTTTCTAGATGTCACTAGATTAAATCTTATGACTTCATTTCAGAATACTTTAAAGGAATTTTATGCCTTGTTTGTTTGTCTTACAATTCCATGGGTGCCCAAGGGTATGGAATTACACATTTTTCTTTGGGGAAGTAATCTGTACCAAAGAGATTTGGAGTTCTCTTTACCAAGGAATTTACAGTCCCATAAAATAAAAATAGGTCATTATGACTACATGCACTTGCATTTTATAGCTTTATTGGTTATGCATAGATTATAAATAAAATATGCAAACATTGCAAATATAGATAAAATCTATTTATAATATAAATGTAAACCTGTAAATAAGGCTCAGATTAAACAAGGTATAGAGCATTCTGACTTACCAAGTATTTTAGATTTCACATGAATAAAAATAGTCAGGCAAAATGTTTATTGAGCTTCTTGCATATTTAGGGTGATGTTTTCAGTGTCACAGTTGATACAAAGACATATAAGGAAATGTCCCTGTTTCCAAAATTTTAGTTTATTTTAAAAATAGATATTTTATAGAAGCCAATACATATTATATTCCAAATAGCAGTATCCCTCAGATTATTATTAAAATTGCCCTGAATGATCAGAGTAGAAAAGGATTGATATAATCAGAGCTAGTCAAACAGAACCTCAGGAAGTTTGTATTTTCAAGAGAAATTGCAAAGTTAAAAGTGGCTTAAATAGAAATTGCTAAACAAAAATGCAGAAGACTTATTTATAGAACCAACTTTCTTATATAAAGGGTCTTTGTATGGGAATAATGTACAATAAAGATTACATGGGAAAGGGCTTTGAATGTCAAAGACATTAACCCGTAGACATCCAGGGCTAATGAAAGGCTTTGAGGCAGATAACAGACACTGTGGAGGCAGCAGGATAAGACCTGTTACTGATGACAAAACACAACAGGGCTTGTGTGAGAGAGACATGAAGCTCTGTTAGTGGTGTCGTGCAGTCTTGGCATGAAGAGATGCAGGCCTGCTCCAGAGGTAAGGAGAGAAGTGAATAAATGGTTGAAGATGAAAAGCCTTATGATCAACCAACAGACTTTGTTACCAATTATTAGCAGTGAGGTGACATCAAAAAATAAATCAGAGACTCAAAAGGGTCCAACAAGAACTCACGTTAATCAAGAAAATTATGGTATTTCTCATGAAAATAGTGGAAAACAGGAAATAAAGCTATTTTAGCTCAAACTAAGTATTCTTATATTTGGGAAGAATAATATCTACAGGCAACCAAAAAATGGGTAGCTGGCAGTGTGTATGTTAATGTCTTATCTCAAGTAAATAGCTTTTTATTTTGTTACTATTAGAAATGCTAAGTACATCTAATAACTTAAAAAATAGCTTTAACAGTGGTAGAATAAGTAGAAGCACAATTGATCACCATGCCAGCCACAGCATTTCACTGAGCAAGTTGTTCGTAGTAACTGCAACAAAAACATGAATAAACAAACACAAGAATAGCCATTGCTCACTAGCTCATTCTTGATAGACACTAGACACTAAGAAAATGGGAACATATAAAAGTCCAATATAGAATAAGGTCCAAGTCATGGAAGAAATCAGCAAATTCACACTGTGTTTAGATTGTACTTCTCTTCATATTTTGCTTTATTAACAAAGGTTGTTGGCCTGGTTAATTGGTGTTTTATATAGAGTAAAGTACTAATCAAAGTTGCTTCATGTTGGAGATTCATCCTTGTAAAGAAATTTTCGTTGCAAAATATCTGATCCAGGCAGGTTTTCTTCTGTTGAGTCTGTTTTATGTGCCATGCCGGGCTTCTCCCCGCCCCACTCCAATGCAGGACCCACCTACCACCATGCAAAAGGAATATGCTCTCACTCAGTGACATCTCTGTCTGACCAAACATCAAATAGCTACAGTCCGTTCCAAGAATTGAAAGTCTAGTTTTCCTCTGACTACTAAGGTCATATGTTTAATTTTTAAGGTCAACACATCCAATTAAAACAGTTTCAGTACAGAAGAGACAATACAAGGTAGAAGGCATTCAAAGGACAAAATATTAATTTGTCTTAAGTTATATCAATAAGGGGAAATAAAAATTTATTACTGGTTTCTGCTATGAGTGTTGGGCACTCTAAGTAAAACTCAATGACTCAATAAAAAACATTTTTCAAGATAGCATCAAAGAAATGCTGTGGCCTCTGGCAAGGTCAAGAATCATGAACAGGCATTATCTCCAGATTTGAAGGAGTAAATCATATCAAAGTGATTTTAAATCAAATCAAACTGGACGTTTTATCAGTCTCATGGACTAATATAAAAGGTTCTGCATTTTGAATTCTTCACAAAACCTGTAAAAGCACAACATTTACGGGCATCCGGCATCTCCCTGCTTCTTTATCTGACTGGGCCTTTAGCCCAGAGATTTTCTCTTTCTCCCGTGCCCAGAACTCCAAGAGCCCTGTGTCATCCTTATAGGGAGATAGAGACCATATCAGAGCTTCAAGCTGTGTGAACAGTTAAAGAATGTTTCAGAAGGGTCAGATGACTGGATATAGCTAACTAAAAGTTTCTGACTAAAACTTTCCTACCCATTGCCCCTTTCTCTAAAGTTTGTAGTTAACATAGCAGCACAGGAAACTGCCCAGATTAATTTTTAGGGGGGTGTGCATTTGTTTTATTTTTATTTTTTGCAAGATGCATGATGAGCACAAGGATTTGCTTTCTCAGACCCATGTTTTGACATTTTATACACCCGTGAAAGAAGAAATCAATCCCAGAAAAGGCTTCTGATGCTCTTAATTAGCCAGTAGATGTATTATTAACTATGCATTCCTCGGATAGGTAAGGGAGATGGTAGGTTTTCTCAAGCACATGGTCTCCCTTGTATCAAGCTGGGTTTATGTCTTGGTTCTGCTACTTATAAATGTGTGAACTCAAGCAAATTGTTTAAATACCATATGCCTTCCTTCCTCATCTGTAAAAATAGTGTCTGCCCCAGGGAGTTGTGAAAGTGAAATGAACTAATGTATATAATACACTTAGCCCAGTGGTTCTCTCCCTCTAAGTGTTCAATAAATGTCAGCTGTTATTACGCAGTTACTCTGTGAGCCTACTTTAACTCACAATGAAAACTTGATAGTGTCACAAGAACACTCTACTTTTGTGCAATTACCTTAATTTCCCTGGGATGACTTGTGTATTCCCAACATCGTGCCTTCACTCATGCTATTTCCCTTATTTGGCATATCCATTAACCATCCCTCTGCCAAACATAAAATTTGGCACAAAATTCATCTCCTTCGGGGTGCTTTTTCTCTAGCCTACCCAGTTCTACTCACTCTGGTCCTTTCTCTCATGCCTTGTCCACTTAACAGTCATTTATGCAATGGATGCCACATTACCCTAAACAACCCACATAAAATAAACTAACACTGGAGTTACTCTTGCCATTAGCATATTTAATTGGGCTGTAAAGGAAATACAGTGTTGCTTATGCATTTGTGAGTGAGAGATCAGTTTTCATTTTAGAAACCAAACAGGAAGAGGCTATTTTACCCCCAAAGAGGCTTACAAATCTATGCTATTACCACAGCAAGAAGAAAACTCTCACCACACAAGGAGAAGGCATCTATCAAAGCTGAGGTCTCAGGTCACAGCAGAGAAAAACTCGGAGACAGCACTGCACTTTGAGCAAGTGCATATGTAAACAAAGACTAAATAAGGGCCTTAAGCAAGAAGCAAACAGCCTTGGGCCATTATTGCTGTAAATGAGGAGGCTATTGCAGGGCACAGGGAAGACTCTTTTTGTTTTAATTGAAAAGGAGAGTTTATTAGGGTGACATTGGTTAATAAAAACATACAGGTTTCAGGTGTACATTTCTATGATCCATCATGCGTATGTTGACGCATTGTGTGTTCACCCAAAGTCAAGTTTTCTGTCACCATTTATCTGTTTTCTTAAATGCCTAGAGAAGGGCAGCAATTCTGTTTTATTACAGAAAAAAATTAACAATTAAATTTTATATATCAAACTGCATGATAGATTAAACTAAATGCCCATCACAAGCTTGAAATATTTTCCTTATAATTTGTTGAAAGAATTCTTATAGGTTATATAATCTAATCTTCCAAATAATGCAGAAATTAACTCTATAATATCTTGTATAAGCAATATAAACTTACTGAATTTATTTTTAAATGTATTTTATTGATTATGCTATTATAGTTGTCTCATCTTCCCCCCTTTATTTCTATCCACCCTGTACACTCCCTACCACCCACATTCCCCCTCTTTAGTTCATGTCCATGGGTCATACATATAAGTTCTTTAGCTTCTACATTTCCTATACTATTCTTAACCTCCCCCTGTCTAGCTTCTACCTACCATTTATGCTTCTTATTCCCTGTACCTTTTCCCCTTCTCTCCCCACCCACTCCCCTGATGATAACCCTCTGTGT
>VMDR010016968.1:0-20598 GCA_007922815.1 Macrotus californicus | reverse complement strand
CACACTCCCCCTCTTTAGTTCATGTCCATGGGTCATATATATGAGTTCTTTGGCTTCTACATTTCCTATACTATTCTTAACCTCCCCCTGTCTATCTTCTACCTACCGTTTATGCTTCCTATTCCCTGTACCTTTTCCCCCTCTTCCCCCACCCTCTCCCCTAATGATAACCCTCCATGTGATCTCCATTTCTGTGATTCTGTTCCTGTTCTAGTTGTTTGCTCAGCTTGTTTTTGTTTTAGGTCCAGTTGTTAATAACTGTGGGTTTGTTGTCATTTTATTGTTCATATTTTTTATCATCTTTTTCTTAGATACTAAGTCCCCTTAACATTTCATATAATAAGGTCTTGGTGATGATAAACTCCTTGAACTTGACCTTATCTGGGAAGCACTTGATTTGCCCTTCCATTCTAAATGAAAGCTTGGCTGGATAGAGTAATTTTGGATGTAGGTCCTTGGCTTTCATGACTTGGAATACTTCTTTCCAGCCCCTTCTTGCCTGTAAGGTTTCTTTTGAGAAATCAGCTGACAGTCTGACGGGCACTCCTTTGTAGGTTACTGTCTCCTTTTCTCTTGCTGCTTTTAAGATTCTCTTCTTATCTTTCATCTTGGGTAATGTAATTATGATGTGCCTTGGTGTGTTCCTCCTTGGGTCCAACTTCTTTGGGACTCTCTGAGCTTTCTGGACCCCCTGGAAGTCTATTTCCTTTGCCAAATTAGGGAAGTTCTCCTTCATTATTTGTTCAAATAAGTTTTCAATTTCTTTCTCTTCCTCTTTTCCTTCTGGCACCCCTATGATTCGGATATTGGAACGTTTCAAGACATCCTGGAGGAGGTTCCTAAGCCTCTCCTCGTTTTTTCGAATTCTTGTTTCTCCATTGTGTTCTGGTTGAATGTTTCTTTCTTTCTTCTGGTCCACACCATTGATTTGAGTCCCGTTTTTCTTCCCCTCACTGTTGGTTCCCTGTACATTTTTCTTCATTTCCCTTATCGTATCCTTCATGTGTTCATCTAATTTGCGACCAAATTCAACCAAGTCTGTGAGCATCCTGATCACCAGTGTTTTGAACTGTGCATCTGATAGGTTGGCTATCTCTTCATCGCTTAGTTGTATTTTTTCTGGAGCTTTGATCTGTTCTTTCATTTGGGCCATTTTTGTTGTCTTGGCGCGCCTGTTACATAGTAAGGGGTGGAGCCTTAGGCTTTGACCAGGGTGGGGCAACCACGTCGCTGCGTTGTGATGCTGTTTGTGGGGGCGGGACCAAGAGGGAACAATAGTGGTTGCTCAGTTCTCTGCCGGTTTTCAGTGACTTTCCGCACTACCTGCAGTCAAGTTGGGCCCCTCTGGTGCTGATTCTGGGTGGATGGGCTTGTGCACACTCTAGGGCCATGTGGGTCTCTCCAACGAGCTCTCCTGTGAGTCTGGGAGTTTCTTCCGCTGCCGCTGCCTCAGTCCCCACAGGAGTTTCCAATCAGAGGCTTTGAGGCTTTCTTTCCCCGAGCTGGAACTCTGGGTTGTGGAGTCTGTCTCGCTCCCCAGTTGTTCTGCCCGGTTTATCTGCATGAGGGTGTGGGACGGCCCAGTTCGCTGCCGCTCCCTTGCCCTTATCTGCGCCCCACTGCACAAGTCCTCTCTGCCCGGCTCCCCATCTCCGCCCCTCCTACCGGTCTGGGTGTATGTTTCTTCTTTAATTCCTTGGTTGTCAGACTTCCATACAGTTTGATTTTCTGTGAGTTCTGGTTTTTTGTTTTAAAATTTGTTGTTGTCCTTCTTTTGGTTGTGCGAGGAGGCAAAGTGTGTCTACCTACACCTCCATCTTGGCCAGAAGCCAGATCCAGCTTCTTTGGGATTCTCTGAGCTTCCTGGACTTCCTGGAAGTCTATTTCCTTTCAGAGTGGGGAAGTTCTCCTTCATTATTTTTTCAAATAAGTTTCCCAGTTCTTGCTCTTCCTCCTCTTCTGGCACCCCTATGATTCGGCTGTTGGAACATTTAAAGTTGTCTCAGAGGTTCCTAAGTCTCTTCTCATTTTCTTTGAATTCTTGTTTCTTCATTCTGTTCCAATTGAATGTTTATTTCTTTCTTCTGTTCCAAATTATTGATTTAAGTCCCAGTTTCCTTCCCTTCACTGTTGGTTCCTGGTATATTTTTATTTTAGTTTATTTTTATTTTTATTTTCACATAATTATGTTTACAATGTAAGGTGTGGAGCCTTAGGTATTTGTCAGGGTGGGGCAACCCTCTTTGATCATTTGTGGTCCTGTCTGGATTAATGTTTCTTCCATAACTCCTTGGTTGTTGGCCTTCCATACAGTTCGATTTTCTGGCAGTTCTGGTTGTTTTTTGTTTTTAAATTTGTTGTTGTCCTTCTTTTGGTTGTGTGAGGTGTCAAAGTGTATCTACCTATTCCTCCATCTTGGCTAGAAGTCCCCACATTGTTAAATTCTTAGAGTGAGCTCATGTAGACCAGAAAATAACCCTTCACTGGTAGGAAAAGTTGACTTGACTTATTTAAAATGCATATCATGGAGTCTTTCCTACTTTGGCCATAATGCTTTATAGTGAAGAACTTGCTAATAACAATGCTTAATTGTACAGTGTATTATTGGTTTATCTTAATGGCCAATTCTGTAACTTAGTTTTTTTCCTTAGGAAAATGGCTCTGGTGTCAAGTAAGGGAAAAACTCAATAGTTGTATTTGAACTTGACTGCGAAGTTAGTGCCAACTTTGGGTGCATTATGACTGAGTCTGTGCCTCTGCAGTGTTTGGGAGGCACAGGAAGAGCTGTGCGTACTGAAGCCACATGGCACACGACATTTCTGATACAAGTGTGCTCTATTTGCACATTTTTGTTTGAGAGGCTATAGTTTGAATGTATTACCTTAGGACTTAAAATTCTGAAATTATTTTTACACTTAACTGTTTTCCCCATTAATTTTAGAGTCCATCTTTGGGTTTATATAAAGAGCTTATCAAAAAATAGTGTCACATTGGTTTGTTCTGGGGAGTTTTTTGTTTTTGTTTTTAATGAACCAAAAGATTCATGAAAAAACTTTAGATTTACTTTATTTCCAGTGGCAGGTTGATATGTAGACTTGGAATGTGTTAGGAAAAACATGTTCAGTTTTAAAAGTCTTCTGAATTGGGAGAGAAAAGCTAATGTATTTTTTTTGTTTGTTTCAATTATACAGCAGATATAATTTCTACAGTAGAATTTAATCATTCTGGAGAATTACTAGCAACAGGAGATAAAGGTGGTAGAGTCGTCATCTTTCAACAGGAGCAGGAGGTAAGTGTTTCAAGTTTTAATGTGTAACTTTCAGTTTGCTCTTGGGACTGGAACTTCTGTTGCCCTGGAGGATCTCATCAGAGGTCATTGGCAGTTTTTATAAGAAATGTCTGTTTATCCAGCAGAATGTCCATTGTATAGATAGCTGTGTTTCTCTTAGCTGTGTGTGTGTGTTGCTTTGATTTAAAACACAATGCTTTAATTGTAAAAAGATTTGTTGGGAGAAAGGGGTGGGGAGTGGTGGAGTAATCCAAGATATTAGCTGGTTTTGAAGCCTTGGCCTTCTTTTTTCCTCTAAAAACTCCATAAAGCAAAATTGCTTTGACCTCTTCTCACTGCTTAGTCTGCTCTTGTGTGACTAGGGGTGGGAGGCCAGCTTACAGATAGAGTTGCTCAGTTATTTTGTGTCAGTCCATTACTGATACTGTCGCTCTGATTGAAATATAAAGATTTTAAATAACAGATGCGTGTATATTTATGTAATTTATAAGTTCAGTACCCTTTTAAAAGTGGAACTGATGTGCAAATTGTTTTCTCTTTAAAGAAAGGAATCTGTGATTAAAGCAGGTTTTGTTTTGTTTTGGGTATAAAACTCTTAGGCACATTTCCAAATCTGATTGACAAGATTTCTCACTAAAATTTTATCTTAACAAAATTTGTCACACTAGACTTTCCCTTATCTCTCCCTCCATTTGTAGATCAAAGTTAAACTTTTAAAATTACTTTTGATATGTTCTGCCCCCTCTATAACATTAAAAAAGAGTTAAGTGTAATGTGGATAAATTACAAAGGTTTTACAAATACGTGTCTAAATCATAACACAAGAGTTAGGTGTTAAAGGGTTGTGAAATTCCTTCAATAAGCAAAGAATCTAGTAATAATACTACTACTTTGCACTTCTATAGCGCCTTTGACCTGAGGATCTCAAAGTGCTTTACAAACACTAATGAATTAATCCTCACAACACCCCAGTGAGGTAGGTAATTTAATTTTAAAAGAAATGATTCATAGTGTCTGATTAGAAGATGCACATACACTAAATGTGTCTCCTTTTATTTATTATTATTTTTGGTTGGAAGAAAAGATGAAAATAAGGCTCAAGCTTTTCTTGACAAAAAATATTCTGTGGGAGTGGGTGTGCAAAATCAGTTTTCTGTTCCTGTTTTCAAGCAGCTAAAAATTTGGCCATAAGAATCTTGAAATACTTTGAGTTGAAATGCAACCTTACAGATAGATCATTATAATTTCCCTATATTTACAAATGAGACAGACAAGGTATTCAGAGATCCCTTGATTACTTAGTAACAGCACTAACAACTAGATAGAACCCAGAATTTCTGATGCATCCTTTTCTCAGTGTTCTTTGATAACCAAAATGTGAATATTAATTTGCTCTTCAGACTTTAGAACTGCCTTTCCCATAGGCAATTTTCTGCCCTTGAGTTTCACAGCTGAAAGTCAGTGGCTTTCTACACTTTACTTTTGTTTTTAAAAAAGGTGTTTGGGAAAAAAAAAGTTTAAAATTAAAGTTAATTTTGTTTTTTAAGCAATTCATCTTGAAGGATATTACATGGGGTTACATTGAGGGTTTCTGAGAGAGTCTACATTTTTAATGAGGGCTTTATGTGTCTTTAAAATTTTCGTTCTTAAATGAATTTAGAGATACTTTGCTTAAGGATGAAGTCATTTTCACCTTCTGTAGATGATGGTTTGTTTTAAAAGTCAGATGTGAAAACATGACTCATATAATGGAGGAGGTCTGCTTTAGTAGAGGTTCAGTAAATATAGTCAAAGCAATTAAGCAGTTAGCTTACTATTTTCCTAAAGGTCTGTCAGTAATACTATGAATTGGAATTAAAGGTCCAACATGGAGTTACTGCAACTGCTACACGTTTTACTTGTATTGGGAAATAAGGCCAACAGTTTTAAAGAATAATCATGTCCTGTGATTCTTTTCTGAAATTTCACAGATTTTAAAAAACTAATATTTAAAATATATACTCCAAGAAGGAATTAATTAGCAAAGTGACTGACATTTTGAAAACGGCCTTTAGGAGGAAAAAAGGAGTTCCTTTTTCATGTAGCATTCTTAACTGCATTTAAGAATTCAAGAAAAGATTCATTATCTAGAATTAGTGTGTGTTTTGAGAATTAGAGTAAATAATTGTATTTTAAGTGATAGATTAAATAATGATCATGGTAACAATTGAATCCCCCTCCCACCTTGAAACTTGCTCTTATTAGTAGTAATTTGGTGCATTTTAGCTCATTTGTTTTCTTCATTTTTAAGCCCTCCCTTATACTGGAGCTTCTAATACAGTGTTGTCTTCAGCACAATGTCTGTGTCACTGATTTTAAGTGTATGCACCTCACACCTCTTCTGGCGACTTTATTTCAGTACCTAACATAGGTTAGATTTTAGGAATTCATGTACAGAGTCCAGCACAAATAATGCCCCCTTTTTTATTACAAAATCTTTTATTACACAATCATAAGCCTATAACTCTGTAACATAACAATATCACACTCAAGCACACTATATGGCATTTTTAGGTGAAATGTTCAACTTAAAACTATAAATTACTATACCCATATTATTACCCTACCGACCACACTCAAGCAGGTGTTACTTCTGCTGGGCACTGTATAGACATCTGTAAAATAGTGTTGCATTTTGAAAAGAAGAGAACTTAGAGATGGTCTGTTCTAATTTTTAGATCAATCCCAGGAAAAGCTTATAATACCAGGTTAATATTTCTTAGTTTAATAGCAAAGCTTTGGAATTAGAACTTGGTCCTCTAAATTTCAGTCCAGCTTCTTCTAACTATCAACAGCTATTCTAGCACATTCCGGGCACATTGCTCCCTGTCCAGTGAGCATTTCTTCAGCTCTGATAATGGCACTAGCACTGTTTGCAAAACACAGTGACATTTGCACTACTGAGACTTTATCCTCTCACCTTCTGCTTCAATTTGTCAGAGTTTCTTGCAAAACTTCACTTGACTGGAAACCATTTTTCACTTGCTCATTTTGTTGTCCTCCATTAATTAAGAAGAACAGGTCAGTAGTGAATGTGGCACATCACACTTACATCTTTAATCCACCCTCTGCCTCACTTCTTTTACCCTTCAGACATGGCAGGTTCCCCTTCCTATAATCCCGTTGGGGATCTCTTGCTGTCCGTCCATCTGTCCCCCCAATCAGAACCCCAGTAGTCATTTAGAAGGTCTTCATTCAGTTCAAATATATTTCAGCTGATCCTGTGTCATTTAATAGCATTTTTGTAACTAAATACCTTTGAGTAGTTTTTGTTGGACAGATTCTCTGCAACAGAAGCAGGACAGAAGGGTAAAATAATTTCCACAATGCATCATGCCTACCACATGGTCAGTAAAGGTCCAAACTTTAAAACTTAATTTATTTTCCATTTGCAGTTCACATACAATATTCTGTTAGTTTCAGGAGTACAACATAGTGATAAGACATTTATATACTTTACAAAATGATCACCCCAATAAGGGGTCCGAATCTTTGACACCCAGTCTATGTCCGAAGTTAGGTGGTGACCCATCTTTATTTCCTTGTTTTCGTAGTTTATATAAGATAGCTTTTGACAGCAGTGTAGGTATGTGGTGGGACGGGTTTTTTGTTTTGTTTGTTTGTTTGTTTTTTGTTTAAAGGAACAATTAAGGAGAAAGGTGGGAAGAAATTTTTCATTTCTTCCTGGATTCTTTATAGATTGGTATACAGCCTTTGTTTTCTGTTTTCTAGGACTGCTGGTAACTTTCTAGGACTCCTTTCTCATATTTTTGTTCTTAATGTGGTATTCCTAAAACTCCTTAACAGGCTGTAGAAGAAACCTTCACATGCTTATCACAAAAGAGCATTGTTAATATGATTATAGTTTCTGTTTCTTTGTAAAGGCTTAGAATGGGGCTCAAAGTCAACAAGATTCAGTTTAACAGAATTCAGTATCATTATACAAAGGGGTTGATTTAGTTTGATGTTGATTTAAGTGAAAGAACGAACCTGTTTTGGATGTGGCAGCATTTGCTTA
This sequence comes from Macrotus californicus, assembly GCA_007922815.1. Classification (NCBI taxonomy): domain Eukaryota; kingdom Metazoa; phylum Chordata; class Mammalia; order Chiroptera; family Phyllostomidae; genus Macrotus; species Macrotus californicus. The sequence continues at coordinate 13,252 of VMDR010016968.1, read as the reverse complement.
ACCTGGAACTTTTACTGTGTGGCAGTCAGAATAGCAAATTTAGATGTTATTGGGGAATGGTTGAAGGGGTAGAGATTGTATGGCCAGAAGAGACTATGAAGGGTCTTGATGTCTTGAGATTTAGGGATTTGTGTGTAAAGAAGAAATTGACTTACTTTGTATACAGAAATAAATACACAAGAGTTGGATGTCCATCTGCCAGGAAGAAGGAATATGCAAGAAGTTCAAGAAAATACCACTGATTTTTTCCAAATCAAAATATCTATAAAATGAGGTTCCTTTTCTAAGCTACCAGGCCTTATCTGTTCATTTCTCATTTACTTTTTGATGTGCTTTTCAGAGTATAAAATGTTAGAATCACTTGGGGCATGTATTTAAAATGCATCTTCCTAGACTGTACCTCAAATCAGAATTTGGGGAGGCCCAAGATGCCAACACTTTTCACTTTTTTAAAAAGTCCCTTGGAGACCTCACCTGATAGGAAATGTAAAATTAAAAATTGTTTTCCAATACCAGGATAATGATAACAGCTCCAAAATACAGTTTCAAGTTTATATTATTTAAAAATACTATTAGTCCTGGCTCGTGTGGCTCAGTGGATGACTGAGCGCTGTCCTGTGAACCAAAGAGTCACCAGTTCGATTCCCAGTTAGGGCCAGGTCCCCAGTTGGGGTCCTGTGAGAGGTAAGCACACACTGATGTTTCTCTCCCTCTCTGCCTCCCTTGTCCTCTCTCTAAAAATAAATAAATAAGATCTTTTAAACAATAAAAATACCATTAAACATCTTTCTGAAGATAGACCACGTATATAGATAGATACAGAATCGTGAGTGAGCAGGTCCATGAATGTTCACAAAACCCACACGCCTGTGCAACTATCCCTGGTCAAGAAGTGGGCTATTAGTTGTGGTCCAGAGGTCTCCTCTGTCCTCTCTGCCACTCTGCGGTGATAGAGATGAAGAAGTAACATTTATAGGGTTGGGCAAGGATTCCTAACCTTTCTTGTGCCATTGATTCCCTTCAGTAGACGGAAAAATTCTGTGGACTTCTCAGAATGTTTTAATTATATGAAATACATCGGATTTTGAAGGAAATTATACTGAAATATGTTCATCAAGGTATTTGAATAATGTGTTTTTTGTGCTGGAATGTGATTTTTTTTTTTTTTGAAGATTTTATTTATTTACTTTCAGAGAGAAGGGAAGGGAGGGAGAGAAATACCAATGTGTGGTTGCCTCTCGTGTGCAACCCAGGCATGTGCCCTGACTGGGAATCGAACTAGTGACCCTTTGCTTCACAGGCCTGTGCTCAATCCACTGAGCTACACCAGCCAGGGCCTGGAATGTGATTTTTAAAACATGGCATTTCTGTAGTGACAAAGTCACTGGTGTTGCTAATAGTATGGTTTGTTGCCTACATCCATAATCGGATGAAGTGTTGAGTTTCACCTTGAGGTTAGTGAAAATAAATATGTAAGTTTCCACTGCATCCATGTTCACAAAATCTCGGGGCGGGGATCCCATAACCTGTGGGCCCCAAATTTACAACACCTGCTAATGCAATCTCCTTTTACCTGTTAAGAACCTGGGGGACCCAGACAACAGGTTAACTTACCCAAAGTCCTTGAGTTAACAAAGAGGTAAACCATTACTCAGAGCCCACACGTCCTGACTCCTTGCCCATTCTTACCTGGGCATAACAACAATAGTTGATCTGCCACGGCTCCTACACTTTACCTAATCTTCACACAAAGATAATGACTTACTGTCTATGTCTTGATTTAGTACAAACTTGTAATGAATTGAGACTTACAGAAGATAATTTTTCTAAGATTACACACCTAGTCAAGTGGGTAAAAATTAATACTGTGCCCTGGCTGGGTGTCTCAGTTGACTAGAGCGTTGTCCCCATACACCAAGGTTGCACCAAGGTTGCGGGTTCAATCCCTGGTCAGGGCGCATGTGAGAATCAACCAATGAATGCGTAAACAAGTGGAACAGCAAGTCTATGTTTTTCTCTCTCTCCCTTCCTCTCTCTCTAAAGTTAATTTTAAAAAGTAAATGCTATGTAAATTGTGATGAATATCCACAGTGCTGGATGATGTTTAACAAATGAAAAATATCTTTAAGTAATAAGCCCGCGGTGATATAGATCACACAAAAAATCAGTTTTATTGTACTTTATAGTAATGAGGAAAGAAGTTGATCCTCAACTTTTTAAAATTGCCATTAAAAGTACCTTCTCTATAGTAGGTTTAGAGAAGGAAAAGTTGAAAGAGTTTCTAGTGAGAGTTTAAAGACCTGGGTTCTAGCCCTCACTGTATCTGTTCATGAATTCATCCATGTTCAGCCGTCTGTCGTCTGGGTGGTACCCAGCCTGGCTGTCACACACTTACCAGTTACCTACAAGTTTTTGAGATGCCAGCTCTTGAGAGAGATTTTCCGGGAATGGAATATCATTTAAAGCACCTTTGCTGATCGCTAAGCCTCTCATCTCAGTATGAGTGCTGCTTATACTTAAAGTTCTTTTTCAAACTTGAACATTGCATAGGAACTCCTTGATGTACTGTATTTTGCTGCTTTTGTTTATTTGTAAACATTCAAGTATTCCTTCTGGAATTTACTGTCGTGTAAGAAATGAAATTCCAGTTCTCTTTCCAAATGGTTGGTTGGTTCTATCACCTTTGGATTTTACTGTTTTATTTTTTTGTTATGGTTTGTTTGAACCTCAGGGGCATACTGAGTTCATGACATGCTATCATTATAGGTCATGGTGAGGCCCTCTCTTTAAGCAAACAAACATGTGCATGCAGGTGTGTGGGTATTCATACATTGCCTTTTATTCACTTGACCTGCTCCCATGCGCCTTTCCCTACTTAGATAACCATTGGAATGTGTTCTTTCAATAGTATTTTTTTTATGTTGCTGTATTGTTGTTTAATTGTGGCAAAATACCACATTCAACCTCCCACCAGTTTCTAAGTGTACACCGTACAGTATTGCCAACTACATACACATTGTTATGCAACAGATCTCCAGCACTTCCCAATCCTGCATGACAAACTCTGCACTCCCTGAACTTCCTACCTTCTTCCCCCGTATACCCTAGCAGCCACCTTCCTGCTTTTTCTTCCTGAGATTGATCGATTACCTTAGATACCTCTCATAAGTGCAACATGCAGTGTTCGTTTTCTTGTGACTGACTTATTTTACTTAGCATAATGTTCTCAAGGTTCATCCATGTCGTAGCATATGTCGGGAGTTCTTTTTAAAGGCTGAATCATATTCTATTCTGTATGCCAGTCACTGCATTTTCTTTACTCACTTATCCATCAGTGAATATTTAGGTTGCTTCTACCTCTTAGCTGTTGTGAATAATCTCTTTGAGATCCTGTTTTCAATTCTCTTGGATGTATACCCAAAAGTGGGGTTGTTGGTTCTTATACTTTTATTTTTAACTTTTTTGAGGGGAAATCCCCTGTAATACTGTTTTCAAAGCAGCTACATCATATTTGTTTTATTAGTTTTGAAATGTACACAGAAAAATACTCAAAACATTAATGGATTATCACAGAGCAGACATCTAGGTCAAGAAATAGAACTCATCCTTCTCTAAACCTGTCCCAATTCCTTTCCCAGTCCATAATTTTTTCTTTCTCACCATAAGCCTATCTTCTAACACTTAATGTGGCTTAAAGTTTTGGAACTTTTTAAAAAAGATTTTGTTTATTTTTAGACAGGGGGGAAGGGAAGGAGAAAGAGAGGGGACATCAATGTGTGGTTGCATCTCGAGCGCACCCTACTGGAGACCTGGCCCACAACCTAGGCATGTGCCCTGACTGGGAATTGAACTGACAACCCTTTGGTTCACAGACCGACACTCGGTCCACTGAGCCACACCAGCCAGGGCTAATCTTTTTCTTATTGATTTGTAGGAGGGTTTTTTTACACTTTTGAGTATGAACCCTTTGTCAGTTATATTTGTTTGGAGTATCTTCCATTTTACGAGTTGCCTTTTCATTTTTCTGAATGGTATATAATTTGACAAATTGAGGTTGTTAATATTAATATAATTCAGTAATGCATCAGTGCTTTCCTTAGGTTTACTGCTTTTTCTGTCCTGTATAAGAAATGTTCTCCTATGGTCCAGAAGGATACATATTCCCCGTATGTTTTAGATCTGTGCTTTCTAGTACTATAGTCACTAGCTCCATGTGGCTATTTAAATTTTAATTAATTAAAGTTAAATAAAATTTAAAGTTTTTTTACTCACAGTAGCTACATTTCAGGTGCTCAAGTAGCCACGTGACCAGTGGCTGCCATTTTGGACAGCACAGGTATAGGCTGTCTGTTGGTGCAGAAAGCTGCTTTGGACAGTGTTGTCCTAGAACTTAATTATTGAACAATTCATATTTACATGGAACTTGCCTGCAGTCAGTTTACGGGAGTGGTTTGTGGTGATAGGGGTCAAGGTCCCTTTTGTCACGCATGAAAATCATCCAGTGAAAAGACCCCCTGGCTCCTTTACCATAATTCAGGCCTGTCTCTGGGCTCTGCTTCAGTGGAATACTTGTCAGTCCGTGTATGAGTGCCACCCTGTCTGCATTACTTTGCTTTAAAGTGACATAATATCCTCTATATGTTTATGGGGTCTTTTTGCATCTCTGGAAATGTGTAACTTTGTTTTTGTGTACTGTATTTTCAGTGTATGTGAAGAAGCCTGTGTCTCAATCTCATTGGATCGTAGTTTTGTCAGTAAGAGCTGTGTTTTCAAGACCCTTCTGTCTTGCTGTATGTGCAGCTCACTCGTTCCTTCTAATTTCTGCACCATACTCCGTTTACCCGGTTAACTCCAACCTCTTCTTACCATACCAGCACCATAGGTGTGTTCATTCTTTTTGCTGGAATTTTTGTGCTTTTAGAAAACCTTTTTTGGATGCCTGTCATGCACCAGGCACTGTTGCAGGAGGAGTTGGGGATAAAAGCACTTCTGCATTTATTATAGAGAATTTCACATAAGTAGATTGTGTGGTTCAGACAGTAGACTCTCTCTTAGTGATTATAATGCCTAGCTAAGAAAAAAGGGGAAATGCAAAGAGCTGTGCAAGAAAATCTAAATACGAGGTATTTTATAATACCTCAATGTATCACAGTTCTCTGGTTGTAAGAGAATTTTTGTTTTCTTTTTTAATCCTCACCTGAGGGTATGTTCATTGATTTTAGAGAAAGAGAGAGAAAAACATTAGTCACTGCAACCAGGGATCTAACTGCAGCCTTTTGCTGTATGAGAGGATGCTCTGGCCAACTGAGTCACTAGGTCAGGGCTCTAGGAGAGTCTTCAGAATTAAAACAAAAAAGCCTTCTTTGACTTCGATGCATTCTTGTTCAAGTGGCACAGCGTTGTGGATATGGAATTATGTTTCCTTTCCTTCATATCTGCTCACTGTACTTACTACTAGTTCATGCTGAGAACAAGACTTTATGATCATTAAAATGTAAACACCCCTCTGCAAAGCCTACTGCTGGCTGTGGTTCAGCTCTCTGCAGTCCCTTGAGTCAGTTACCACTCACGCATCTGTTGTGTGTCGCCTCTTCTATTTGTGACTGCTGCTATAATCTCTGCTGTCAGTCTTTGTTCTTGTCATTTTGTCTTTTGAAGTCCTTCCCTGTAATTTTAGTGGAGTCTTAGGAGAGAGTAGATGTTAATACATGAGCCCAGCCTGGCATTTCTAACCTTTAGACACAACTTTCTTGTGTGATAGATTTTTTTTCCTGTTGCAGAGAAACTGCTTCTTGCACGCTATTGAAACTGCCAAACACCTCCATGGTTTGTTTTGTTTGGATCATGTTTAGACCCGTGTAGTTACTCTTTATTCTTTAGGATTATGTTTTTTTTCTCTTTTAGGAAATATTTTCATATGTTTGTGCTTTTCTTTAGTTATCATCAAATAAAACATGACCTGTGTGGACCAAGATTTTTAATATAGAATGATGTGTGCTTGCCCTTGGCTCTTTGTATTGCTTATCTGAATTATATGGACCTTTATGTCTGCTTTTGGCTAAAGTTTTACATATATAAGTTACTTGGAGGTAGAGATTCTGTGTCACTAAATCTGTAGCTCTAAGTAGGACCTAATGTACATAGTGCTATGTAGTCTCTTGCTAAGTTTAAAACACAGCATATTAAAATTTCAGTTGCTATTTATAGTAGTTTTCTTGGAGAGTAACATGACAAACCTTTTGAGATTGAGTAAGTTATTTTAGGTGGAATATTTTTGGAATTTCTCCTAAAGTGGTATTAGTGTATATATGTTTAATGAATTGGTTGTCTAATTTGGTATAAGAGTATGGTAATGAGACAAAGGTTCTTTTTTGACTTTTTACTCCCGTTCTGTGGTGTGCTTGGCATTTTTAACATTGGCACCCCCATTCAATAATGATTAATTAATACTGCCATCAGAGGGTCCAAATATGATGGTAACCATGAATGATCGATCCAGATAAGATGCTGGAAAACACAACCCAAAACATGCTTTTAAGATGATGATTCAATAAAGTTTTCTTTTCTATGGAGAATAACAATATTAAACATTTTATTTGATAATTCACTTTTGTTTAAAGTAGCTGACAATAATACTCTATGTTTCAACTATTTTTTCATAGGTTCTTCTGTGAACTAGACTTTGAATATTTGTGATGGAAGGATTTTTAATCATGTGCTAATATAGGTTAAAAGATGAAATTCTGAACATGGTTAGAATTCTCACTTTTGCTAAGGTATCAGTGTTGACTGAAGTTCACAAGTAGTCTCTGTATCCAGTCGCTTAACCTGTGTTCACGCTCACTGATAGTAAACGAAATAAATCATTGGTGTGTGCCAGGCTCAGGAGAAGGCTGATTGCAGGACGGTGAGCAGGTGTTGACAGGGCTGTGGGGTGATGTTGGCTGGGTCACGCTGAATGTGGACTTCATGAGTAACAGAGCTCTGTAACTGTCATCTTGGTGGATGTGGGTCAGATGGGGCCATTACATATATGAGATTTCTCCTCTTACTGAGTTTCTGAGCAGTGAAATTACCTCAAGGCAGGCAGCAGAAAGGGCACTGAGGAGGACAATATATCATTAAATAACTGGGAACTTGAGCCTGAGAAAGAAGGTGTGCCTCAGCCAGCTGTTTCTGACAAGTTCTTCTTATTTAGTCTTTGCTTTTTAGATGAGTACTCTTATTAAGGATACCCAGGTCTTTTTTTTTTTTAATCAGTATGAGCCTATGCTGTTCAAAATGTAATGGTAAATTAGTAATCCAAATGATCCATATTTCACTTTGCCTAATAAATTGGGCTTATTAATCTTTAGGCTTTGTTTAGCTTTTCCTTTTTTTTTCTTTGAATGTTCAACCAACCACAATATAATTGTATATATAATACAGGTAATGAATTAATCAGAACCCGCAAGATCTGTTGGAACTGATTACATTTTACTATTTTGAAATATTTCTCAACAGCGGTCCAAATATTTTTGTTTTCATTTTAGAACAAAATCCAGTCTCATAGCAGAGGAGAATATAATGTTTACAGCACCTTTCAGAGCCATGAACCAGAGTTTGACTACTTGAAAAGTTTAGAAATAGAAGAAAAGATCAACAAAATTAGGTGGTTACCCCAGAAAAATGCTGCTCAGTTTTTATTGTCTACCAATGGTAAGTGTAATTTTTTTTCCACGTACACATGTTCTGTAGGACACGTCACCCTTTTCAAAGAGGAATAGTTGTTAAGAGATCTCTGCAAATAGTAATTTGGAAATATTTCTTTCCCACGTGGAACATAAACTCTTCTTTTTTTGTCCTTTCTTCTTTATTTTCATTTAGTTTTTAAATTCTGTGACAGATTTTTGGGTATTGGTTTTCATTTAGCACATACACAGTTTGTAGTGAAAAGAATAGGCTGTTACCACTGCATTTAGGTCTTACTCCAATTCCTGCCACTTCTTGGCTTAGTCTCAAGCAGGTTACTAACCTGGCTCAGACTTCTCTCCTCTGCACAGTGGAGATAGTGATGTGATAACTCCTAAAGTGCATAGTATATGCTCAGTAAGTGTTAGTCTCCTCTCTTCCTCCTTTTTAAGTGTGCCAAAGCTCTCCGAAGAGTATTTCAAGCTATAAATTCAAAGACTCTGTCGAAAGATGGCCTCCGTTCAAGGATACTCTCTAGGAGAGCACTTTTCTTACTTGATCCTTGTCATCAGACTGGATTTGACACACTGCCTTCTTCCCAACAAGCCTCATGGCTGGAAAGAGTTTTTTTCTTACACTGTTTTGTTTTCTCAGGAAAAGTTTTTAAGTGAGGGTTAGAATTGTGTGATGATTCTATCAGAATTTAAACTTCTTTATGACAAGTTAAGAATTGGGGATTTTGTTTGTTGCTCTAAAATATTTTTTTCATTTAAGTTGCTGTGACTTAGGGGGCTGCAGGCTAAAGAGAGTCATTAGAGTGACTGAGAGATACTCCCAGGTTCTGGGGAGTCAGAGTCCGTAAAAATGCAGATGAGCTTGTGTGAGGCTGGCACGAGAATTGGGGGAAACTTCTCATATTTTCTCATGTCTTCACTATTCATAAAAGCAGACTTTTAGCACTTGGACCTTACCATTCACAGACTGTGAATTAGGTGACTTCTGGGTGACATGGTGGAAAATACTGAGTTTTCCCTTGATCCAATTTAGTTGTCATCACTCTCTGTGTCTAGTTCTTTGAAATGCACTTGGCAAAACTATGTCGCGCTCTCTGACACCACAGACGTGTGCTTCCTCCCGCCCCCTTTTTTTTATCAAGGTGCTCCCTCACCAGCCCTTTGACACTTGTACCCTCTATTCTCTCTTTTTGTATAAGCTCTGCATTCCCCTTTTTTATTATTTAAAAAAAAAAGAAGTAGTGACTTAAAGCTTATAGCTCTGACAGCATCATAAATAGAGCTGTTTAGTTATGTTGGCTTCTGATATTGGTTCAGTTTTAATTTATATGGTAAACTATTTCAAGTAGCATTCCAGATACTGCTGTTTTCTTTGACATCAAATAATTCACAACTTTACTATTTATATAGTTTCTACCTTAGGAATTAAATGTCCAGAGGAAGGGTGTTGCACAGTTAATGTGTTGAAGGATTTGCTTTTAATAATTTGCTAGTTCACTTCTTAGTGGCTAAATTATCATACTTTTTATAAAGGGGGATTTTTAACCAGGAGGCTGAAATAGAATAGTATAATGAAGACCTACGTACCCATCACCCAGCTTCAACAATTCTTAGTTCATAGCCAGTTCTCTTTCTCAGACCCTTCTCCTTTCCCTCCTTCTCAGTTGTATTTGAAAGCAAATTCCCTTTCAGTTTGTTTATGGATTAAATCTTAAATAGCTTTCAATTCCCAGCGTATGTTCATGTGTCTTCCTTGCAGGCTTGTGCTTCTCTGTGGCTTGAAATAAGCAAGGCAGTGTATCACCAGATGAGCCTTTCTAGACTAAACTTGACAAAGGCTCAATGTGGGGGCAGACCCTGGGAATCCTGGGGGTGGGGGTGAGGGGTGTGAATCTGTAGTACAGTACTTTTCTGTAGACAGAATCACCACTGTGTCCCAAATAGGCTACTATGTAAATTTGAAAAATCATTGATTAATAGTAAAAGTTACTTTAAAGAGCACTGCACAATGCATTGTAGGTTTTTGTCTTCGTTGTTATTGTTGTTAATGAATACTAAATACAACACAGGTGTCAGAGGGCCACATTATTTTTGTGTGCTAGTGCAAAGTCCAATGTGGAAGGATAGAACAGGAGTGGGAGTCGTCCAGACTGCTGTGTCAGAATGGCAGGGTGAGAAAAGGGATGGCAGGGGTGGCACTTGAGCTGTATCTGAAAAGCATGACTCTTTAAAAAGAGAGAAAGCAATTATGGGAAAATCTGAGTAATATCTTTATACTAGTGTGTCTAGTTTTCTCTGTGAAGCACAGAGAAATAACAGCTCCTCCTCCCAAGTGAATGATGAATGGGTCTTGACACTCACGGGTTAGAAATTCCTGAGGAAGAGTGGTAGGAAAGGGGACCAAACACTTCAGTTTTGATTCACCAAAACTAATCTTACTTTCATACTTGAGTTGGCTTTCCATGATCATCATAAACTCGTGTTTTCCAGATCGTTTCTACTTAAATAACTTTATAGTCATCTCTTATAACTTTAGTTCATTTAATGTTTCTTCAAGTGATTTTATTTTCTTTATCTTAACTTCTTTTGCCTTTCTGTGAGTTCTCGAGTCTACATTGCAAAAAGGTCTGCCTGTAAACCTGTTGTCCATGGATGGGTCTTGAATACATGAGTAATACAAAATTCACTCATAAATAGGTTGCTTTTTAACAACTTGTTAATAAGAAGCTATTTGGGGCTTATATAAAACTGCATTCCCCCAGAGGAAATGTGGTAGCATGGTTTTACCTGTCCTACCCCTCAGCCTGCAGCCAGAGGCACACATGGACTTTTGGACTTCTTGAACACTTCTTTAGTTACTAGAGTTGACAATGTAGGGAATCACCATGTTGCAGAAGTTCTTAATTTTTTGGAAGTAACAGACATCCTTGCACATCTTACAGTTCCCTTCACAGAAAAGCTGTGTGTCAGCCCTCTCACCTTGCCTGCCTGTTTATTGAGGTTGGTCATGTGTCTCCACCTGTGGGCCAGAGACTCCAGATTTAAAGGTCACTCCTTAGAGCATATGAATGAAAAAATTGTCTTTAAATTTTATGTCATATTTGTTAAAACATTTTATTTCCAGCCTGCCTTGTCCCCAAGCACCACACTGAAATTATGTAGTACTTCTGTGTCCTGTGTTAATGCTATTAAAAAAAAATTTGTTTTACTCTCAAGTCACAGATGTTTTCACTTTAAAATTTAAGTTTGTTTCTTAAAATATTTACCATTTTTTCATAATTTTAAAATTATTTTCTTCTGTTAACACTATTAGAAACCACAAACTAATTTCATCTCATTTGAAAGTTTGATAAGTGTATTTTGATTTCTTTATTTGGATCTTTAATAAGGTTGATTGTGAATTTGAATTGAAATTGAATTTGAACAGGCCATAAGACAATTACGGGGATTGGGTGGTAGGCAGGAGGAGTTGACATTCTAATCATCTTTAGGTGATAATTTCTCCTAAAATACAGAATTTAGGAGACTTAACTCATTTATATTACAGATTTGGGGGTAAAAGATTCTAGAGTATATAATTATTTATCTAAATTATATAAATATATAAGTTAAATAGCACACAGAAAACACACAACACTGAACTGTGAGATAACTAGATACATGGTTCCATAGGGTTTAAATGAAACACTAGATGACAAATCAGTAGGGTTGACTGTTCCTTCTGTCTAGACTTCATCTTTGCAGAGAGTGTCCACAGGGGCAGCTGGCAGAGAGAGGTGGCCAGGCCAGTTGTGTCTTTATACACTACTTAAAATTATATTATGCCGATTTGCTTATGAAAGACCATTAGGAATGTGATATTTTTATATGAGTGCAATTTTAGGATAACACAAAAGTATTAAGTGAATATGCTCGAGCCCATAGTGATATAAATCATTGATTGAACAAATAAATGGGGGAGAAGAGACTCTTAACGGTGAATCACAAATAATATGTGGATGGATACTACTTCCTACAGGGAAGGTAACTTAATCCTCTCTTTAAGGGTGGAGTGGACTTAGCATCTCTTCCAAAAAACAGAGTGGCATGGGGAGCGTAGTGACTGCAATGGAGAAATCTGGCACACACTGCCTTAACCAAGTGGTCAGAGCAGAGAAGTCCTGTCCATACCACGCATCCCTCACTTTACCTCTGGTGCTTTTTCTAAAAAACCCATGATTCCAGTCTGGTCATGAGAAAGCGGCAAACATTGAGGGACATCCTACAAATGACCTCACCTCTGTTCTCAGAGCTTCAGGGTGATGAAAAATAAGAGAAGTCTGAGAAATTGTTCAAGTGAGAGAGACTGAGACTTGACAACTAAATAAAGTGTTGTTTGGAGCCTGGATGGAATCCTGAAACAGAAAAGGGAAGTTAGAAAACCTGGTGGAATCTGAGTGAAGTCTGGAGTTTAGTTAATAGTAATGTACAACATTAATTTCTTAGTTTCAACAAATGTATGAGGTTGCGTAAGATGTTGACATCAGAAGAAACTGGGTGAAGGGTATATGGGAACACTGCTGTCTTTATAACTTCTCTGTAACTCAACATAATTCCAAAATGTTTATTTTAAAAATAGCATTTTATGTATTCTCGGTATGTAAGAATTTTGTCTTGAAGGACTTGGGGGCGTGTGCCTTTTTTTTTTTTTTTTTTTAAATCCTCACCCAAGGATATGGTTATTGACCTGAGAGAGAGAAGCATCGATGTGAGATGTATGTTTCCTGACTGGTGATTAAACTCGCAACCTTTTGGTGTACGGGATGACCCTCCCCTGAGCCACCTGGCCAGGGCGGGGATATATGCTTGTAATCAATTTTTTTTCAGTTCTAATTAGCTACTTAGGAATCCCTAATACAATAGGGAAATAATAGATTTAAACAAAGGAATCCAGACCTGTCAAGTAATCTGTGGACTCTGGTAGGATCTGCTAGAAAGTATGGCACTGAGAGAGAGAGATTCCTTACCATTTTTACTCTAAATAGTAATTAGGCTATATTAAACTATTTTGTTGTTTGTTCTCTCTTAAAAGTTAAATATTAGCCCTGGCTGGTGTGGATTGAATGCCAGCCTGTGAACCAAAGGGTCGCTGGTTCAATTTCCAGTCAGGGCACATGCTTGAGTTGTGGGCCAGATCCCCAGTAGGGGGCATGCAAGAGGCAACCACACATTGATGTATCTCTCCCTCTCTTTCTCCTTTCCCCTCTCTCTAAAAATAAGTAAAAATCTTTAAAAATTAAATACTAAGATTATACATGTATATGTTTGTATGTATGTATAGACATGTGTTTACATACATATAAATTTTTCTCCTCTGGCTTTATTTAGTTTTAAAGGATTAGGACCTGGCTATGACTTGATTTTAATATCAGATGGAATTTTATGAGTTCTGTTAACATAAAGTGTAATTTCTACACTATATTTCTGTTTATGTGTTTTTTATTTACCTGGTAATGAATTTTTTTTTTAGATCCCATGTAAGGGATTTTATTCTTGGGATCCTTTTAGGTGAAATATGAAATGTCATG
>VMDR010016967.1:0-20576 GCA_007922815.1 Macrotus californicus | reverse complement strand
TTGGAACGTTTCAAGACATCCTGGAGGTTCCCAAGCCTCTCCTCATTTTTTCGAATTCTTGTTTCTCCATTGTGTTCTGGTTGAATGTTTTTTTCTTTCTTCTGGTCCACACCATTGATTTGAGTCCCGTTTTTCTTCCCATCACTGTTGGTTCCCTGTACATTTTTCTTCATTTCCCTTATTGTATCCTTCATTTGTTCGTCTAATTTGCGACCAAATTCAAGCAAGTCTGTGAGCATCCTGATTAGCAGTGTTTTGAACTGTGCATCTGATAGGTTGGCTATCTCTTCATCGCTTAGTTGTATTTTTTCTGGAGCTTTGATCTGTTCTTTCATTTGGGCCATTTTTGTTGTCTTGGCGTGCCTGTTACGTAGTAAGGGGCGTAGCCTTAGGTGTTCACCAGGGCAAGGCGGCCACGTCACTGCGTTGTGACGCTGTTTGTGGGGGAGGGGTCCGAGAGGGAACAATGGCGGCCGCTCCTCTCCCTGCCGGTTACCAGTCACTTTCCACACTACCCACAGTCCAACAGGGCCCCTCTGGTGCTGGCTCCGGTGCCGATCCCCGGTGGGAGGGCTGTGTACGCTCCAGGACCCTGTGGGTCTCTCCAACAAGCTCTCCTGTGAGGCTGGGAGTTTCTCCCGCTGCTGCCGCCTCAATCCCCACAGGAGTTTTCAATCAAGGCTTTGAGGCTTCACCTCCCCGAGCCGGATTCTGGGCCTCGGGGTCCGTCCGGCTCCCGAGCCGTTCCTCCCCGTTTATCCTCACGAGGGAGTGGGACGCCCGGGCTGCAGCCGCGCCTTTCCCCGGTCCGCCAGCCACCGCCCTGCCACGCGAGTCCTCTCCGCCCCTCCTACCGGTCTGGATGTATGTTTCTTAGTTTCTTGGTTGTCGGACTTCCATACGGTTCGATTTTCTGTCAGTTCTGGTTGTTTTTTGTCTCAAAATTTGTTGTTGTCCCTCTTTTGGTTGTGCGAGGAAGCACAGTGTGTCTACCTACGCCTCCATCTTGGCCGGAAGTCAGGACACATACATTGTTGATCAGTTATAGTGGCAACTGTGTTGACACATTGTCTCCCAGAAACTTCTCTTTTTGTTTAGCTTTATATTTATCAAAGTTGTATATATATAATTCTGAGGCAAATTATTCTCTAATTTATGAAAAACAGCTTTCCTTTGCCAACCTTTCCATCCAACTCTTGCTCTTAGGAAGCAACCAATTTCAACTTTATTAGCCCTTTGTTTTTTTAAGTATACTTTTCTTACTCTTATAATTTACAAAATTTTATATGTATATTTAAATTTATAAAATTATATATACTTAAATTTATAAAATATATGGGAATTTTATAATTCCTATGTCTCCATTCCTACTTTTTGATTGTTTAATTTTGTTGAATCTAAAGGGTTCCCATTATGGATGATGGGACTTCAGCTCTCACTGACACCCCTTGCTCCCTCCCTCTCCCCCAAAACTTCCCCCTCATGTTCACTCTTTTTTTTAATTGAGGTATAATTAACATATACTGTAACATTATACTAGTTTCAGGCACATAACGTACTGATTTGAAGTTTGTATATATATTACAAAGTGATCACCATAATAAATCACCATGCTGTACTTATTACACCCCAGGGCTAATTTAATTTATAAACTGGAAATTTGTACCCTTTGACCCATTTAGTCCCCTGCCTCTGGCAACCACCAGTCTGTTCTCTATTTATGAGCTTTAGTGGTTTTTTCTTTTCTTTTCAGATTCCACATTAGGTGAGATCATATGGTATTTGTCTTTCCCTGTCTGACTTATTTCATTTAGCATAATGTCCTCAAGGTCCATCCATGTTGTCACAAATGACAAGATTTTTATGAATGAATAACATTGAATTCTATACATATGCCACATTTTCTTTATCCGTCCATCCACTGATGGACACTTAGATTGTTTTCACACCTTGGGTATGGTAAGTATTGCTTCATTGAACATGGGGGTGCAATATCTTTTCACATTCACTTTTCATATCCTCTCAAAAATACCATAGAATTTAAAAATATTTTAAATTGATTTTAGAGAAAGAGAGAAAGCGAGAGAGAGAGAGAGAGAGAGAGAGAGAGAGAGAGAACCCAATCTTGTTGTTCCATTTATTTATGCATTCATTGGTTGATCCTTGTATGTGCCCTGACCCGTGTGTGACTGAACCCCCGACTTTGGTGTATGTGGATGATGCTCTAACAATTGAGCTACCTGGCCAGGGCAATCCCATAGAGTTTTATTGAAATTTAGTTTAGGTCAGTATTTATGTCATTATGACTGGGTAGCTTCTCTCTGCAGTTGAGCCACTTGCTATACTAGAATCACTTTTCCATTTCTACACAGTGTGTATTTCCCCTGGAGGGAGGAAACCCTCTTTGTTTACTCTGGGTCTCTATGTTCTTATCCCTAATCCAGCTCTACATTCTGCCTCCCTCTGCCCAGCATTGCAAGACTCACCTCTGAACACACTCAGAACATGAGCGTTGTCTGTCCCATTGCCTGCTCCCCGTTGGACGGGCTGCTCTCAGCAGTGCCTGAGCATTCCTGGGCTCTCTCCTTGCAGGGAGATGTTCTCATCTCAGGTATTATTTTCACCTCTTTTCTTTTGGCCTTTTTGCCCCTATTTTATTACCTAATGTTTGAAAAAAACCCAAAATTCAAGGATTATATAACATTTCATTTAGACATACATTATTTTTCTTAATCATTCTGCTGTTTTCTTTAGAAGCAGTATTACAGGTTGAAATGAATTAACTTAAAATAGACTATTTTTAGAGCAGTTTACGATTCATAGCAAAATTGAACAGAAAGTGCAGAGGTTTTCCATGTACCCCACACATACATACCCTCCCCCATTATTGGCATCCCCATCAAAGTGATACATTTCTTACAATCAATGAACCTACACTGACAGGTGATTATCATCCAAAGTGCCTAGCTTACATCACAGCTCACTCTTGGCGGTGTGCATTCTGTGGGTTTGTACAAATGTTTGGTGACTTCTATCCATCACTATTTATCATGCAGGAAAGTTTCAGTCTTCTCAAAAAATCCTCTGTGCTTTGCTTGTTTATTTATCTTTCTCTTCCCTTAACCTGTAATAGCCACTGATTTTCGGTGACTTCATAATTTTGCCTTTTCAAGAATGTCATGTAATTGGAATTATACAGTAAGGAGTTTTTTCAGATTGGCTTCTATCACTTAGAAATATTCATTTCTGGTTCCTTTATGTCTCCTTGTGACTTGATACCCCACTTCTTTTTAGCTCTGAAAAATACTGCATTGCCTGGAGTAAAACAGTTTATTTGTTCATTCACCTACTGAGAGAATTCTTGGTTGCTTCCAAGTTTTGGCAATTGTGAATAAAGCTGCCAGAATATCCATCTTTGGGTTTTTGTGTGGATGTACGCTTTCAATTTATTGAGGTAAATATCAAGGAAAATGATTGCTGTAGGGTTTCCTATTTTCTGGCTGCTATGAATCTCTCCTTCTTGATTTATTCTGTTTTGTAGAAAACATCCTTTAGTAGATTCCTGCAAAGGGCACACTGAAAGTAAAATCTCCAAGAACTTGCCTGTTTAAAGTGTCTCCCCTCCATGCTTAGTTAGTACTTTGTCTGGGTGTAGGCTTCTCCATTAGAGATGTTTTTCTCTTAGACTTTTAAAGGCACTCAGTTTTGACTTAGTTTTCAGTGCTGCTTTTGAAAATTTCCCTGCTGTGCTGGCCTCGATCCTTTCTATGGAACCTGTGGGTTTTTTTTTCCTTCTGGAAATTTATGGGCTCTTTTTGTTATTTTTAGAGTTATGAAATTTCACAGTGTGGCCTTATTGCATGCATTTTGCTAGAGGCATGTTGGGTTATTTTCATTTTTAAGGTGTTATTGATTAGTTGCTTTTAATTTAGAAACCTGGTGTTTCAGTTTTGAGAAAATTTCTTGATTTCCTTGATGATCTTTTCTTCCTTTCTGTCCCTATTTCTGAGAAATCTGATCACTTACATGTTGGACTTCCTGGTCCTATCTTAACTTTCTTACTTTTTCTCTTCTATTTACCAGTTATTTGTCTTTTTGCTTTACTCTGTGCGTAATTCTCCTCAACTTTATATTCTACACATTCATTGATTTCTTAAAATAACACATATTTATTGAGATGAAACTGACATGTCATAAAATTTACCCTTTTAAACTGTACAATTCAGTGCTTGTTTTTTTTTAGTGTATTTGTAAAGATGTGCACCCCTCACTACTTTCTAATTCAGAACACCTTCATCATCCTAAAAAGAAACACCACATCCATTCGTAGTAACTTCCTGCTTTTTTTCCCTCCCAGCTTCTGGCGAACACTAGTCTCTTGTGTTTCTATGGATTTGCCTGTTCTGACATTTTATATGAACAAAACCAAAATAACATGTGGCCTTTGTGTCTGACTGCTCTCACTTGGCACAGCGTGCTCGAATTCCACCCACGTGCAGTGTGTACCGGTGCCTCGTCCTTGTCATCGCCAAATGGCGCTCTACTGCAGACCCCACTTTGTTCGCCTCTCTATCACTTGATGGACATTCGGGTTTTCACTTTCTGACTAATATGAATAGTGCTGTTATGAACGTTTGTGTGCAAAATTTTCTGTGGGCCTCTGTTTTCATTTCTTTGGGGAATTTCTGGGTTTTATGGTGACTCTAAATTGAACTTTCTGAGGACCTGCCACGTTGTTTTCTGCGGTGGCTGCACCATTTTACATTCTTAGCAGTAAGGTATGAAAGTCCCAGTTTGTCACATCCTCACTCACACTTGTTATTGTCTTTTGAGTATAGCCATTTCAGTGGGTGTGCAGTGGTGTCTCACTGTGGTTTTGCTTTGTAGTTCCCCAATGATTAATGCAGTTTACTTATTTATTTATGCCAGAAAATGACCAGAAGCCATCCCATTTACAGTTTATTTCATGTGATTCTCAGCACGCAGTGTACTTTCTTAGGGAAAACTTTTTGTCTCAGTTCACATTATAAATTATTTTACAAATATAAAACTGTGTTAGAAACAATATTTATGAAAGTCCATGTGATTTTTCACATAGAACAATATCCATTGAAACTGTATTTTTGTACACACAGTATGGGCTAGGTAGGCTCTTTGGTTGTCTCTTTACAGGCATACCTTGGAGATGTTGTGGGTTCGGTAGTTTTATTGCTATTAGCATCCATCATGTACCAGACACTAAGTGTAAGCAGAGGTGATGCATGACCTGGATGTAACTCAAGGATGTGTGAGGTTTCCTGCCCTCCAGCAGGAAAAGTGCTGCTGGAGGGGAAGAGTTGGCAAGGGTCTCGTAAGTATCTGCAGGCCTTTTCTCCTGATAAGATGAGATTCTCCAGAAAAGTTTTCTCCATATTTTTTCCCAAAGGGTCTAAGCTTGAGCTTGGGTCTGAGCATTCTGACAGCAGAGTGTGTGGGGGTGATGGTGGCGGGGTAGTCTCATCATTCAGTGTGGAATTTTCAGTCAATCCCCCCTATTTTCAGTGCCATAATCCCTTCTCTGCCATGCCCAGTGTAGACATTTTGATGTATTCTTTTAAGGATCAAAGATCAAGGTGGGGGCATCTGTCAGAATGGGTGAGGGTCAGTTGTTCAGATGTTAGTGAGGGAGGGGATATAGGAGCCTGTTTACAAAAATTTTTTTAGCCCTCAATTACTCTCATTTCTAGATTTATCTTTCATGTCTCTTATGTTCCCATGTCTTTGAGAGGCAGATGATGTAAGTCAGGTGCCTCTCTCATTCTCCCAGTGTTGCCTTAGGATATAGCTTTCTCCTGCATGCTGCTGTTCACCACTGATCCCTTTGATTTTGGCTTCCAAGGTTTTCTTCTCCCCTACTATCTTTTTCTTTTTAATTCTACTTCAATCCAGTGGGGTTTAGAGAGGCAGCAGATATTAAGCATCCTTGATCAGTTTTAAAAATATAGATAAAAATTAACAAGTATTAACAAACTCTCTGTGTGTCTTTGATCACAAAATACACATATATAATACTTTTATATAAAGGAGGTCCTATTGTGTCCCAATTTAAAAAAATCCTCACTGTTCCCTTCCTTCTACCTAGAAACCTTTCCTAGGCAGCTAACAGCTAACACAGCTGACTGGCTAGGTATAAGGAACAGGAACTGAATGTAGGCTCCATGGGAATAGGAAGCTAGTTTTTCTAATTCACTGTATCCCATGAATGAGTGAGCTAAAGTTACCTTAGTAGTGGTGTCCCAAAGGAATAAGAGAAGGGGCAAAGTGCTGACAAGTAGAGTACCCTGCCTGTGGTCCATCTCACCTCCCATCCCAACAGCAGATTCTCCAAACCTGGGGAAACAAAGATGGAAGAGTAAGGAGCTGTACATTTTGAAAAATAAAACTTTATTAAATCAGTAAAAAAAACAAACAAACAGGTTTACCTCAGGTACCTGAGTGTGTGTTGCGGGGCACAGTGCAGTAATTTAGGTAGGCTTTGGTTTTAGGAAGGTACCCAGATAGGCTATCTAGGTACCCCAGATAGAGGGGAGAAGGAGCCAGGCAGAGACCCACTCTCTAGGCACATGGGAAATGCAGCCCGCTGCAAAGATCAGCCCAGGTGACTGGGATGAAGACGGGCCTGCTTGCATCATGGTGGATCTACAGCGTATGGCATCAGCTGCAGAATTCTGGCAGCTATCCAGAACAGAGCACCCACCCAATGCTGAGAACAGGAGAGGAAGATTCATGGATGTGCTCTCCGTGGAAGCCAGGCATGGCTCTGGTCAACCTTGGCATCACCGTTCATAGCCACAGTGCCCTTTGTTTCAGCAGCTAACTGTAGGGAAGCAGGGTGGTAAAGAGATTTGCGAGGGTGCCCAGTCCTGGGCCCCCAAGCACTGCTGCCTGAGTGACTGTACACTTCCAGGAATCAAATAAGACCCCCAGAAAGAGATCAGGGGGGTCTGAGCTCCTGGAATAGGACAAATATTCAGCTCATTCTTAGCATAGTGGTTCCCAAGAGTGCCTGGTGGCAAAGAAGACTTTGACACATGAGGAAGCTTTATTCTGTAATATAGGAGATAGAAAGCTTATTATGTGAGCAACAAGATTCAATTCAAAACCTGCTCCAGGTTACCACCCACATCTCATAGGTGGGCTCAACTTCCTGTCTGCTTCCCTCACTGGAATGCCCTCTCCACCCAGGGTGAGCTCCCCTGGCATATTCCTCCTGGGTGACTCCCTCTGCCATCCCTAATTGGGTTGGGGCGGAGCCTTGACTTTGGATGAACCGATGACAAAGTCAAGAATTAGTATCAAGAAAGTTGGTCATTCTCTGTTTTGATATGTAATGTGCAAAGTTAGATGCTGCCAGGCAGCCAAAGGGCCTGGTAATCAGAGGAAGCCAGTCCACAGAGAGAAAAGAACATAATAGATGTTTAGAGAGCCACACAGGTAAGACAGGAAGAATGCCCAGGGCTTTTCAGGGGTTGGTTCAGTCCCTCTCTGCCATCTAATGTGACTTTGCATTTGGGGTCTATGAGACAGACCTGTTGGCAGTAAAGCCCTCATTTTTGCCTCTCCCGTTTTCTTCATTAGGGGGCCCCTCCCAGACCCTTCTAGACTGGGCTGGGTGCTCTTCTCTGTGATCTCCCAAAGCAGCCTGCATCCTCAGCCAAAGTGGGCACCTCTTGAAGAGGCCATATTTAAATTCATCTTTGTAGTCCTATTGTGTATTATCAAGCTTGGTAATACCAAGAGCTCAGAGTTTTGAAACAGAGTGCTCCACAGAATGAGGGGCCTCAGGCATGTTCCAAAATGAGCATGAAATGTATCTATCCATAGCTTTTGACAAGGAGAAGCTCACTGATGTCTTTAACAGAAGACAACTTTGGCCACATTATGATAAGAGCAGCCAGAATGCAGTGGATTAGTGAGGTCATGAGGGATGTAAGGAACAAGAACACAAACTGAGCAAAATTTTTGAGAAATTCATGAGGGGAAGAGAGTGTGGTCTCTAGGAGAGGCTGGAGGATGAGTGACAGAGATGGGCTGGTGGGGGACCTGGGCCAGCAGCATCCAGGTGAGCCTGGCCAGGCAAGTGTGGCCATCAGGACATGCAGCCCCAGTTCTGACTGTGCGAAATTTGAAATGACTTCTGGATATTGAGTCCAGGTGTCACAGCCTTGGTGTTTAGGCAGGAGGGAATGGCAGGCCAAGGACTGGACTTCAGACAAGTCTTATGGTGGCCAGTGTGCCCAGAGTAATGCTCCATAGCATCATATTCTTTTCAAGAAATAATTTTTGTATGATCCTGAGCTTTTGATAAAGTATTTAAGTGTGTCCTCAAAAGGCTTTAGAGTGTCTGATGGAGACAATGACCAGCATTCAGCGCTGTTGAGAAATTCTCCGAAAGCAGGCCAGTTCTGGGTGGAGCTCAGAGAAGGTTGAGAAGCAGAGCAAAGGGGATGTGGGAGGTGAGGGTCTGCACCAGGGTGGGAGGCACAGCCCCAGGGGCAGTCCTGAGTTTGTGGCAGTTGCTCAGAAGTAGCTGATTGGCAGGGCAGCAGTCAGAACCTGTGGCAGTTAGAAGAGGTGGCTCCACAGCAGCTGGGGCTCTAAGAGGGCCATAGGCTACGGGCAGGGCTTAGGCCTCGGGCACCTGTTGAGCCATCCCTCCCTGTGCTATGAAATCTCCAATCCATAGTTTAAAGTTGCAAAGTCCTGAGAACACAAAGGGCTAGGGGGTCCCGGGCACACTTCCACGGTCATGGGCATGGGAGGGTTTGTGCTGCAGGGGCAGTGACGGGGCCGAGGCCTTGGAGGACAAGTTTTCCCGCTGCTCTCAGGTCTCCTCTCATGGTCAGGCTTGTCCTCTGCACGTAGAGTGCCAAAGTGCCAGCCGAGTAAATGGGCAGACAAGTCATTTCTAGGGAGGTTTTTGGCCTGGCCAGCAACAATGTCAGGTATGTTGTCCTTGACAATGCTCTTCTTTTTGACCTCAGTTCCCTAGGAACCTGCCTGAAATGAGAAAAGAGCAACGAGAGGGATCCAAACCGACTCTATCCCGAGTGTCTCAGCCAGCACTGTGCTCTTTAAATTGGGGGGTTGCTACTGCCTTTTTTGGTTGTTTTCCTGACTCAATTTACTCTCCACAGAGCCACTGGAATTAAAAAACAACAAAATGCAGTCCTGGCATTCCCTCTGAATGGTCTGTGATGTCCTTTTGGACCTACAGGGCCTCCAGGCCATTCTGACCTGGCCCTGCCTCCCTGGAACCCTGTCTCCAGCCATGGTGTGTTAGCCTGGGGCCACTGTTCACTGACAGAGCCACTTCATTGTCTTGCCTCAGACCTCAGAGTCTGCTCCCTTGTTCTGGAAACTTTCCTGTCTCTCTGGGCTTGGTCCTTCTCACCCTTCATCTGGGTCCAAGCAAAAACACTGCCTCCTTAGGGGTTTTCCCACCTGACAGTGCCTCCCTGCATAGCTGTCTCTGCATCCTGTTAATTCACTCACTGGCTTCACTGTGCATTGTGATATTTGCTCAGTGTCTGTTTCCCCAGGGATGGTGGTGGTCATCGAGTGGGTTTCTCATCCCACACTTAGCACCCCGTGCGTGTGGTGAGTGTCTGAGGAGTAAGCACCGGGACTCTAGTTTCTCTTCCTGTTTACAACCTACCCTGCATTTTGCCAGGAGGACTACTCTTGTGTGTTAGTCTCTTGCTTAAAAGTTTGGGTAGCTTTTTGATTTTTATAGGCTGTGTCTCAGTCAGGCCTTCAAGGGGTCCAGAGTTTTTTACCTTCCTAGCCAGGGAGGGTAGCATCTTCACCCCCTCCTCCCCAGCAAGCCTGCTCTTTCTGGGCTGTGCTCTTCAGCCATGCCTCCTCCACACTGAGTTCTCTCTTCCCCCAGACAAGCTTGTTGCTTCCAAAGGTTGCCTTCTGATTTCTCTTCTTCTGAGTTATTTTCAGGATTTATTTTGAGACTGTTAGCTTTTGCTGCTTCATCATATATCTTTTACTGATAATTGTTTTCATGAATGTCTGTTTTTTTTTTCCCAATTTAAGTTTGTAAAAGGCAAAGACTATGGATTTTGTACTTTTCACAGTGCCCTGTAAGCACATAAATACCTCACTAAACACTGTTGACTTGAATAGATTTACGAAAACAAAATATAAAATATGTGATTTCTACTGGGAATGTAAGAGCATATGACTGCGTGAGGGCAGTGGGTTTTGAAGCTGTGCCTGACACATCGATAAATGTTATTGTAGTCGAATGAACTTAATCTTTTAGAATGTGGTGAGGAAAATATTCTATGAAACTTTTTTTTATTCTATGACTTTCAGATTTTCTAATAAAATAGATGAACATGGTAGAAACATTCCTAATTTGCCCTAGTCAGTAGTTTTGAGTTATTTTAAATGTTACTCTAATTTTGTCAGCTGATTTCTATCATACTGAACTTAACCAAATAATCTGCTAACAGTATTGATTTGCCATTTTGTCAAATAAGTCAATGAAAAATATTTGTATTCTAGGAGTTTGCTGTGCTGTCAGACACTGCAGGGACACGGTCTTCGGGCAGAGCACCATGTAACAATTTGGGAGAGAGGGGAGCAGGATATGTGAGGAGGGGCTCTGGTTTGGGACTCAGGACACATGCTCCAAGCTGAGTTTTGTGATAAGCCAGTTGTATGACTTTAAACCAGGAATGTAACATCTCTGACACTCTCCGACACTTACGGTCATAAACATGAGAGGATTTTGTTAGATTTCCTCTAGTTTTAACATTTGGGGTTTATTCCCTGATCATGTAAGCTGTCTCTGAATATCAATCACCCTGATGTAGCAGAAAAAAATCTGGACTGGGATCCAGGAGGTTTGGGACCTTGGGGTGACATTAAGACATACCAGGACCTCCAGTTTAACTTCAGGGTCTTAGAAGTGCATAAAGCCCAGATAAAAGATGATGTTTGCCTTTGCTAACTTCAAGATTGAGTTTCTAGGGCTATTAAGTGGATGATCAGAACTTAGGCTTTGAGGTCCAAGCAGGGAGTAGCCATCTTTATCTAAGTACAGATTTGGCCTCCTGGCATATGATGAAAACAGTCTACAGAAAAGGCACAACAGGAACCCTGAGAAAGCTGATTTTTTTTGAAAAGGATTTTATTTTTAGAGAGAGGAGAAGGGAAAGAGAAAGAGAGGGAGAGAAACGTCAATATGTGGTTGCCTCTCATATGCCTCCTGTTGGGGACCTGGCCAGTGCTCAGTCCACTGAGTCACATGCTCAGGGTGAGAAGGATGGTATTTAAAGTTTAATTCTTTACCCCATGACAGGCTACACCCCAATTTCATCATTAATTGTCCAGCTGACATGACATTTCTGGAGCTCATTTCCTCTAGAATGAGGGGGTTGGAATAGAATATTCTCTGGCTACCTTTTAGCACTACCGAGCTATGATTTAATTTTGCATCCCTGAAATGATAGGTAGCAGATAAATTTTGACTTTATCCTGTGATGTGCTAAATTGATACACTTTATTGGTGGGAAGGAACGGGGGAATAGGAGAGGCACAGCTGCTGCCATCCTAACTGGTACCCTACCATATGCTCTGTCATCTGTCAGCCTAGGGTTTCCTGTGCCAGTGCTGACAAGTTCAAAGAGAAACTCTCGTGCATCCAGAGTACTTGTCTGTTATTGGTAAAAGAGAAAGGCAGATAAGGTGCCCAAGGTATTTTCAAGCTTGCTTGGCCCCATGAATCAGTCCCCTTTCCAGCCACAACTGAAACTTTCCCACATATAATTACCTGTCATTTCCACTGAGTGAATGACTCCAAATCTATCCCAGTTCCTTCCTTTGGTGAGATGAGTGTCACAACACTTTATCCTTTTCCTCTTTATTTTGTTTGCACGACCATGCTTTTGTTCACCGTGCTCACCTGATTTACAATGGAACATTTCTATTAGTAATTTATTGATGATGATGAATGCCATTCATAGTAACCATAACATATAAAGTATCCTCAAACATGCTATGATTACATAATAATATAATTTTTCTTTACAAATTTCTAACAAATTTAAAACACTAAATAATTTAACTATACCACTTCACAAGCATTTACTTCTTATAAATACTAGTTTTCTAGTCAAGATTCTTTGGTTGCACCTCTGGGACAACTTTAAATGTTCCATCATCTGAATCATAGGGTGTCAGAAAGAGAAGAAGAGCAAGAAATTGAAAACTTATTTGAAAATATAATGAAGGAGAACTTCCCCGATTTGGTGAAGGAAATAGAAATAGACTTCCAGGGAGTCCAGGAAGCTCAGAGAGTCCCAAAGAAGTTGGGACCCAAGGAGGAACACACCAAGGCACATCATAATTACATTACCCAAGATTAAAGATAAGGATAGAATCTTAAAAGTAGCAAGAGAAAAGGAGACAGTTATGTACAAAGGAGTGCCCATCAGACTGTCAGCTGATTTCTCCAAAGAAACCTTGCAGGCAAGAAGGGGCTGGCAAGAAGTATTCCAGGTCATGAAAGGCAAGGACCTATATCCAAAATTACTTTATCCAGCAAAGCTTTCATTTAGAATGGAAGGGCAGATACAGTGCTTCCCAGATAAGGTCAAGTTAGACAACTTCATCATCACCAAGGCCTCATTATATGAAATGTTAAAGGGACTTATCTAAGAAAAAGGAGATAAAAAATAGGAACAGTAAAATGACAACAAACTCATAACTATCAACAACTGAACCTAAAACAAAAACAAACTAAGCAAACAACTAGAACAGGAACAGAATTACAGAAATGGAGATCACATGGAGGGTTATCAATGGGAAGGAGGAGAATGGGGAGAACGGTACAAGTAATAAGAAACATAATTGGTAGGTACAAAATAGGGGGAGGTAAAGAATAGCATGGGAAATGGAGAAGCCAAAAATCTACATGTACGACCCATGCACATGAACTAAGGTGGGGAAATGCTGGTGGGAGGTGGGGTGTGGGGCAGAAGGGAGTAAAGGGGAGAAAAATGGGACAACTGTAATAGTATAATCAATAAAATATATTTAAAAATAAAATAAAAATCACACATGCAGAAAAATAAAAGACTTTTTGGTTGCAACTGACAGAAACCCAACTCAGACTTCTTTAAGCTAAAAAAAACACCAAAAAATAAAAAGAACTTCTTGGGTCAGATAATGAGAAGGGTTGGGGTGTGCTGGTTTTAAGCATGACTATACCAGGGGCTCAGACCCTGCCTGGTCACTTGCTGTATTTCTCAGCTTTGCCTCCACCCTGTCTTGGCCTCATTCTCAAGTAGATTCTCCCTGCATGGTGGCGAATCTGGCTTACCTCATCTTTACATTTAGATTTTTAAGCTCAAAAGAGATGCTTCTTCTTTGGTAATTTCAGCAAAGTTCTGGGAAGAAGTCCAGCTGGACAAATTTGTGTCACATGCCTACTCCTGAAGAAGTCACTGTGATCCTGTTGATAAAGTGCCCTCATGGGCTGGCCAGGTGCATGTGTCTACTCTAGAGCTGGGGGCGGGGTTAGGGTAATCGGTTCACATAGTATTTTAAGAAAGTTTGCATTGGTTACAGACATTTAAACACTGTGGTATTCCATACAAAAATTTGGTTTCTAGTTTCTCTCAAAAAAACTATTAGGCCAGGCAGCCTTGGGCCTGCATGCCCCTGTGCAAAAACTGGCTTCTGCTTTGTGATGGCTGCAAAGGCACAGGCCGGTCCCTGTATGTCTGTGTCTGGGCTCGCAGTTCTGAGCTTGTGACCTTGCCACTAAGACTTTCCCGAGAAGGAGGGGGGATGACCCAAGAACAAGCCATGGAAGATGTCAAGAGCTAAACCTTCTTGATGGAGAGTCCAGACAAGATCCTGGATACCTGGAAACAATATATTAGCTATTACAGAGCCAGAAACCTAAATTAAAAAATTTGACATTTCTTTGTTGATTTTCCACATTTACTCACAAGATTAAGGTCCTTTAGAAAAATAACAGCCTTTTCAGACAGGCTGAGGTTAAAGAGACAGAATAAAAATTTCTCTCAGTCCCAGCATCCACCAACCATCTTTTCTGACAAATATGAATAAAGCAAAACTGACCAAAAAATAAACAAAGAGGACTCTTATGTCTCCAGGTGGCAAGAAGCAAGGTCATGTGCAGCACCCACTCTAGAAGGAAGTAAAAATTCAGAAGAATGGTGACAAGAAGATTTATTTTCTTATTTTCAGGAGGATTTTGAGTTTGTTTTTGGGGTGAGGTTGGGGTGCTGAGCATATGAAAACATTTCAGAAGGAAAGGTTTGGAATTATCTCCCTTATTCAGGGTGTAATAGTTTAATATCTTCGGTCAGGAGGAAGCTTTAAATCACTTTATACATTATGATTTGGCTTGGCTGTGGACGGGCATTTAATGGGTACTATTTTACTATAACTCACTGCTTGAATCAATTAGTTGAATAATAGCACCCATCCCAGGTAAATATTACCCTCATGTGTCTGCTTGGTCATCTCACTTAGGAACAACACCTGTGAGGAAGCCCAGGGCCACTTCCCTAGTCACCTCCACCGTCCACCTGCTGCCCACCTTCAGGTCAGATGTGCTGTGTTATTTTTTTCTGACAAACAAACACATATTGAGCTCTGCAACAATGAATAATATGATTCTTACTGAGGAGTCACAAAGTGAGTGTCCATCACTTTCAACATTCCTTTCTCTCTCTTAAATCCCTGTCATATCTTTCATCTAGTCTCTTCTCCCCGAATGTTTTTTCTGAAGTTCCCTCAAACCCACTCAGTTTTCTTTCCTATCTCGTTCCTCAAAAATCTCCTCAGCTTGCATTGTTTTCATAAAAAAACGTATTTTGCTAAACCCTGGTTACCTGTACTCTTCCTTGGGGTTGGAGATGAAAGGGCTTAATTCCTGCTAAGTGATGGTTTGGCAGCTAGCTTTCAAGAGTCTCTCTGAGACACAGAGCCCAGAGAAAAAAATTTTCTTTTTGAGCAAAAGTAAAACCAAACCATGTTTGTGTGTGTATGTGTATATATAATCAGAAGAAAAAAATCCTGTAATAAAAAATAAAGTTCAAAGGCCTTCTTTGTAATTTATGACCACAGTGGTGATGGTGCAGACCTGGGGGCTTCTTGCAGGAAGACTGAGGTTTGCACGTGTGACTGGGCGAGGGCATGAAGGCTGGAAGCTCTGTTATGGGGGAGGGGAGACTTTGGAACCTACCAGCTGGATGCTGTGGAAGAGAATGTTGGAGAGCCAGGGACCGAGTCCTCCTCCTCCAAGAGCCCAGGGGGTGAGAAGGGGCTTAGCACCAAGCCGATGCTCTGTGTGGTTTTACCGCGTGTCGTTGTGGAATGCTTATCCTATATCCCTGGACAAGTGATGAACAAATTCACGTGGATTAAAGTGATGCGTGGCCGATCTCTAAATGATAAAGAGAGGGGCCTGGACCCCTCGCCTGGACAGGCTTTTATTGACACTCTGTGTACATTACATCCAGGATGGTTCTCATTAACTATGCACAGGTTCACTTTGGGTGGATACCTTTTACAGATAACAAAGGAAAGAATGTTGCCAGTTGCTTCAAAGAGAAAGGTCACTTACAAATGTAAAGGAGAGAAGGCTGAGCTGTTTACATTCATACTTGGGAAGTCTAGCACATGTCACAGTAAACTTCTGCTGTCTCCATCCCAGGTGAGGGAGTTTTTGCAAGAGCAAGTTTCAAAGCAGCCTAGGTACAATGCAGGCCTGATTCCCCACGGGAGACCTATCCAAGGATTGTTTCTTGCATGCCACAGGTGTCAAAGCTGACCCACAGTCCACATTTCACACGGATAGGTTCCCTATAGATCAGGACAGATACTGGTCTTCCATGTTCCCAGCAGAATAATTTGTAAAGCCCACATGGCTCACCAATGCTTTTGTACAAAGTTGGTTCTTTTGGGGAATCTTGGACAAAGCATTAAATTTCATGATGCGAGTTGGTGAGTGGGGGTGACAATGTGAGCGGGTGGGGAGCACAGGGTACAGATAGCAAAAGCCCCCCTGAAGAAGGGAGTGTCTGGGAGTCTGGGGAAGTGTTAGTGGCTTAGACGTTCTGTTGGTGGGAGTGGCAGAGGGTGGGGTGTGAGGTTCAAGAGGTTTCTGTGGGGCCCTGGCTTCCAAGGTGAGGGAAAAGTAGAAAGTTCCCTCTTCTTAATGTCTCTTACAATAGTTCTTGACCTTTAGGGTTTGGAAGAATAAGCAAGTGAGGGAGGTTGTCAGTGAGGAAGCTGGACTGGAGGAGAGTTAAAGGGTGTCCCTGTGTCTGTACCACTGATGTCCTGATGTCTGAAATGCTGTGGTCACACCAGCATTTTTGTGAGGCTTCCTTCTCCCTAGTTTAAAAGGGCAGTTCCAGCTTCACCTGTTGAGATTCTACCTGTCTTTTGCCTGTTGAGGATCATCTAAATGTGCCCTGTGCTCTTAGTCATCAAGCCAGCCAGCTAGCATCTGGCTTCCTGGGCCTCCTCCCTTACCTGCCCCACAGGACTGCTGTGAACAACAGTAAATGAGGTAAGAGCAAGGTGCTGCTCTAAGAAGAGTCCCAAGTGTGTATGCAAACAAAACTGAGCAACTCTGTGTTGAACCCATGTGAGGAGAACGTGGCCTTGGGTGTAATGGGGTGCCTGTGATCATTTTTAGTTTGGTTTTCTTGATTTGACTCTGAATCACTGCCCTCTGCCTTTCAAAGAGCCATACTGATCATTCTGTGTCATATTC
Organism: Macrotus californicus; assembly: GCA_007922815.1. Classification (NCBI taxonomy): domain Eukaryota; kingdom Metazoa; phylum Chordata; class Mammalia; order Chiroptera; family Phyllostomidae; genus Macrotus; species Macrotus californicus. The sequence continues at coordinate 3,757 of VMDR010016967.1, read as the reverse complement.
AGTCTCGTCTCCCGTAGGACAGCTGGAATGATGTATGAATGTGTGCACACCTAACCGCTCACACCCATGCAGATATTTCAGTAGAAACCCACTTTCTCCCCAGCATAAAGTGAGAACTTGCCCAGTGCCTGCAGCTAGCTCATGCTTGCTGCCCGCTTTCCCCACGTACCCCAAAACTCTTGCTGGCCCTCTCTACCTGGCCATGAACTTCAAGTAGTGCATGTCACTTCTTCCTATTCATGTCCCGCATTGCCTGACCCCCTTTGCAATGCTCTTCCCATGTTTTGGAATGCTTTCCCTTTGCTCCCCAAATTTCAACCTGTTTCATGTGCTGCCACCTCTAATGCGAAAGTTATTCTGTCCATATATTGGTCCCTGGGGGAAACACAAAGTTGACTTGGGATCTTAAAAAGCTGCCTATGGCATAGTAATTAGCAAATGCATGGCCACGCATTTTGAAAGGTAGACAGGCAGGTGCTTTACTTCTGATAGTTCTTGGCCCTTCTCTCTTTGGCCAGAATGATGACCACTTCACTAGCCAGCTGGTCACCTCTGGGCAGTCCCTCTCCTGGACCGAGCACATGTATTTGTCAAGTATTATACATCAATTTCTATTTGGTCAACTTTGGAACTGTGGTCAGATGATGCTCTTCCCCTGCATGAAATCCAAATTCCTCATCTGAGCTTAAAGGCTCTGCATGGTCTGGTTTGTGCCTAACTGGGCATGACAGTTCTCCATGTGTCCACAGAAGGCACAGAGGTAGTAGCAGTTGTCCTTCTTTTTCCCCCTGCCAACTGTTACCATCTGTGTGAGTGGGTTTCTGCCTCAGGTTAGCAGTCCAGCATCACAAACCTTTGCTGGCGCTGGAGCAGTGCTCTGGAACTCAACTGGTGTGCCGAGGACACTGACCCAGGCCTCACTTTTTGGTCCTCTTGGCAGAAACACACTGGCCCTTCCTCCAGTCGTGGCCAGAGTCCAGGAAAGAATGAACAGTTTCTGTGAACATAATGTGCCACCCAGAAAGCCTCCCAAAGCTGTGTTTTTAGCCCACCTACTGCAGCCAACTACTTCCAACAGTAAGAAGCCTGGACTGGCCAGAATCTTTGGACCTCTTTATAGACTTAGGTTGATGAGTCTGCTTGCCCAGGTCAGCAGGGGCAGTTTCTGCAGCCACTCATGCACTCTCAGAGCTGGTTTCCTGTCGCTCCCTCAGGGGCTCCAGTGGCTGCGGCCATGCCATTTTGTGCCAGAGCCCACAGTGTGCTTAGCAGTGAAACTTCCCTGAGAAGAGAAGTTACTTCACATGTGAATACAATCCAAAGCAATACCTTGCTAGTGTAGGAGGTTGACATGAGCTTAATCTTTGAATGTTCAGAGCTTTAGAAATAAAAATAAAATTAATTGATTATTTCAGAAATGATACATTGAAAAAGAAATGAAAAAAATCACCTGGTGGAGTCTTCAGAATAACAATACTTGTTTAGATATAGTGTACATTTATGTCAATCAGGAATTTTTTGTGGGGGGTATTTGCATCTTTTGTCATATTAAGTCTTGATCTTTTGGCCATCATACCTTTATTTGGGCACATGTGGTGAGCCAGAGTGTTCATGGAAAGCAGTTCTTTGGGAATGGCTTGCAAAGTAAACAAGTGTCCACATTTCAATTACTTCCTGTAACTTTTTACCTAATGTAGAGCCACGGGGACCTCAGCAGGCAGGCAGAGTCTTCCCAGCCCCACTTGATACTGAAACTCTCTTTGTAGTGCTCCACTGATAGCCTCTGTCTCAGCATCTCTGATGACAGAGAACTCTGTAGTGCTCAAGAAAGACACGTCCGTCTTCGCTGGCTCCTAGATAGGCCTTTTATTAAAGCCAAAATGTGTTTCCTCATACTTTTCCTCTTCACCTCTTTTGTTTTAATTCTCCCCTGTAGAGTTCCATGGAAGTAAATCCTGGTTTTATCCTGGGTCTTCAGGGAACTCACTGTTGCTAAGCACCCCTGACTTCCCTATCCGGGGACTATGCCGCTTAGGGGCCACACTGGCCAAGCCCTGGGCTGTCCCCTCAGCGGTGAGAAAGGGGAGAATTCATGCACTGGCTCTGGTCCAGTGGGAGTGGTGGGGTGGGGTGGGGTAGGGGGCCAGGTCCTCTCTACTCCAGGCTCCACCCTCTCACCTGTGGGTGCGGACACCTGCTTGTGTCGTCCTCTTCATGCGGGCCGCCCTGTCAGGCTGTGCTGCCTCAAGTTGGTTGGAGCACAGTGACAACAGTTTTTAAAGTTCAAACCAGAACCTTTTAAGACTGAAGAGAAACATGATAATTATGCCAGAATAATAGATGTAAAAGGGACTGTCCTGGGCCAACTGGGATGTATGGTCACTTTCCTGAGAGTGCATGAGGGGCTGGATCAGGACTCCTGAGGCCTCAGGCTCTGAAGAGGTGTTTAAGAGGGTCTGTTACAACTCTCATCCACATGAGAGTCTGACCTGAGGGCTCATTAATTCATTCAACAAACATTTATTGAGTGCCTGCTAAAGTCAGTGCTGTGTGAGGCCGTCAGGAGGCAGTGGTGAGCAAAGCCAGGCACAGGCTTGTTCTCTCATGGAGCTTGTAGTTTTGGAGAGCAGACATCTGCTTAGCAATAATTAAATAACTACTTAATACACTGCATATCACATAGAAATCTCTAAGACATACGCCAGGGACCGCACGTTCTTGGGCAAACTGCACGTTATTTAAATCATCATAACTACAGATCATAATGTGCTTTAGGTATTGTTTTTCAATAATTATAACATTTTTATTTACAAAAACAATTAAACAACTAATTAAACAATTAAAGTTCCTAGTACTTTTTTAACATATGGTACTGCGTAAAACATTTTCCTCTATGAAGAGGGACCAAACAAAATTTACATAAGTATCTAGATTTGCTCCTTTTTCCACGGGCAGCACAAACTCTGCAGGCTCTCGTAGGAAATTTTTTCTTTCCACTCGCTGGAATACACGTAGGTTCATGCTGCTTCACATCACCTGACAACCTTCTGGGTGGATCTTTACGAGGTGCTCTCCTTGCACCCCCAGGGGAAGGGCTGGACAGATTTGTCTCTGGTTCCGGAGAGCCTTCATTATTGTCATCCGTTATCCAGTCTCTCGCCACCGATAGCAGAAACTGTTCATACTTCATTTTTGCTTGTGGATTGAGGACGTTGTACACTCTAAATGAATTGAAAAGTCCACGGTTTATAAGGCACAGCAGTACTTTTTTTGTCCATTTCATCGTTTTCCTTAGAATGGAACAACACGAAAGGAATTGATCCACATGGTCAACGCCTTTCATGTGGGCATTGTATTCCTTGATGCAGGTAGGTTTTACAATATTCTCTCCCATTTTTCTATTTTCTTTTCCTGTTATCGAGACAGAAGTGTCATGGATCGTTGATATCATTCGGACAACCCGCTTGTCTTTCCACGCTAGGAGAGGAATATCACCTTCTCTGGAAAATATTATGTCACCTTTCTTCATTCTTGATGTTTTCATCTTCAAATTTGGTAGTAAACCTCTACTCTCCCTAATAGTCCCACAGACTCTAGTTTTGTTCTGTAGCAGCAATTCAGCAGTAGATGTAGCATTGTAATAATTATCCTGGTAAATATGGTGCCATATGCCAAGATAGGGTCCAAGGACTGAAAGAACAGTTTCTTGCAATTTCTTTCCTTCAGCAGTGTGTATCTCCATATTGCAGATATAGCC
>VMDR010016966.1:0-20591 GCA_007922815.1 Macrotus californicus | reverse complement strand
GGCTGGGCCCAGGGACCTTATTGTCCTGAAGCACGCTCCCTACCGTGTTTTTTTCAGTGTTCTTTCCAAATCCTGATCTCCAATCTTCTTATATGCTGGATACTGTTGGCTGTTCCCTCTGTTCCTCAGAAGATCAGCTAGGTATCTCACCCATGTGCAGGGAGAAGTGGATTCCGCTCCCACCTATCACGCCGCCATCTTCTGCCTCTCTAATTGTTGGTTTTAAACATTCATGCATAACTCCCTGCCTTTTCAAAGATGTTTCACTTTTCTAGAACAGTCTTATTTGCCTGTGAAAATTCTAATCATCCCTCATGACTCAACTCAAACATCAAATACTCTCTGAAGCTTTCCCTTGACCCTTGTGGCAGATTATATTCCCTTAGCATTTGGAAATATTTCCATATCTGAATTTAACACACAGGTATTTGTAAATTTCTTCTTGCCTAAATTTGGGGCTTCTTGATGGTAGAGACCATATCTCCTTCATCTTCATTCCCCTGAACCTCTATCCTAGTTTCTTAATAAATACTTGAGGAATGAAAGAATATATGGACAAACATTTTCACTTTAGTTCAGTCTATTGAAATCTTAATGCTTTGGTTATCTTTTTCAAACTTGACTTTTAAAATCATTTTTACATCCAGATTAAAATATGATGTCTTTACAGATTGCATCTATTTGTGGCTGATGATAAAGCTTTCCTAAACAAAAGTTCATTTTAGCCTAATTTTCACACATTCCTCACAATTAGCTCAGAGAAAGTTCATATCCTAAATATAAAATGCAAAAGAAAAGGGAGAGAGGAGAAAAGGAGGAGGAGAAGGAGGAAGGGAGACTTTGTTACCTGGCTTTATGGGAAATTTAAACTTCCTTGGACTTTTCTTATATTCTGAAAATCATTTTAAACATGTGACTACCAGTACATAAAAAGGTAAAGATTTTTTTTTCTTAAGTTCCTTTTATTGGTGTGGTGAGAATAAGAGAGACATTTCTGAATTTAAAAACAAAACAAAACCACACATAACAAGATTATCTATGCAATCGGTTATTCTGATTATGTGCTTTTATTACAATTTGAATGTCTATTTGGGCCCATAAATATGAACCAGATGCCTGAAGGCAGCTTTAGCCAACTGCTTCTTCTCTTTATGAAATGAATGGTGAAGATTATATCTCTCCAAGGAGCATCTCAATTCATACATATTTGTTTCCTACACACTTTCTAGGGTAGAGTATTCTTGTTTTTCCAAGTTGTGAGGTGATTAAGATTTTGGCTCAATGCTTGTGAAAACATTGACTACTTAGTGAACTACCTCACTTAAACCATTTTGTTGGATTTTCACCAGAACAAAAATGGATTCCAACTGTATTATGGGTCTAAAAAACAATAATCTTGCCTCCTCCCCAACAAAGCATTTTTTATTCCATTAACATAAGAAAAAAATGAGTATAAAAATCTGACTAGTTGATGGAAAGGAATTTAGTAGGCTTTTCTTTTGTGTCCTCCCTTCAATTTTACTGCAGATTCCAGAACCCATTTCTCATTCGAGACTGCTCTGTCCAGATTTCTTTAAAACAAGTCTGTGCTTTAAGGATGACAGAATGTCCCCTCCGTCACGAACATTGTTATAGTCTTCAGCTTCAGCACCATCATCTGACTGTTCTGACTTTATTAACCTTTTCTATGTGATGGCTGCTCTCGTGGCTTTATTTGAGTTACCTATAAAAGAGACATATTTTGTGTTTCTCTAATTACTGAACTATCTTGACAATGACAGTTACTGCCTATAATTACTCATCCCAGTTTCCTCCGAATCTGAAAAATATTGTCAAGGCTGACAGGCTACTTTAACATTTCAAAAATAGTTATTTCCTTAGGTGGAAAATTGTCTATCTTGCCTCCCCCATTCTGCCCACTTGGTTGTCCCTATGCGTCTTCTACCTCCCTACCAAAGGTCATCATCAATCATTAAAGAACGGATCTACACATATTTCTTCCCTCTGTGGCCACTGCCCCAGAGACTCCAAAACACTGAATAGAATATGTGTGTTTGAAGGCATTGTATACATCTCTGCAGCTATCCCATAATTCACTGCATTTTCCATCAAAGGGTGAGAATGAGAAGAGCATAATGAAAATTTACCAAGACATCAGTCTCTTAGACAAAGGACATCAAATCTGCTAGTCTTGTTAGTGTTCCTGTGAAAAACACTGAACACTGATGAATTATCTTAAAGCATACTAAAAAGGAAAATAGAGACAAATCTGTAAGGCTAATAAGACATCTCTGTAGGGTTTTATTAATTAATGAGAAAAGTATGCCTTTGCTATACAAAATGAAATCATTAGGCAAGAAAAAAAATTACTTAAAGAAGATCACTGAGGCTATTGTATTGTCACTTGTCTTAAATCTCTAATTTACATTTGTGCTCCCACACAGGAAAGAACTGAAATGTGACACTTGGGGATACTAGAAATATTTGTAATGACATACAGCAAACTTAATCATTTGACTTTCTTGCACTTACTATTATTAATTTTTTCTTTGATATTCCTTACCTCAAGCCTCAACTTCTCAGAAAAAAAAGAGGATTCATTATGATGGCAAACCATCCTGGAAGTGTTTGCACTAAGAAAAAGTTATTGATGCACTGGTGTTTCTTCTTTGTAAGGCTAATTAAGAATAGTGATAGCACATCTTAATTAATAATTATTACCATTTACATTGCATTATTCATTTCAAGTCAGTCAACAAAAGTAGTATGAATTCAGATTCTGCATTTGTCACTATGTCAACTGCTGAAAATTTGATCAGACCATATGATCTGTAAGGAATTACAGAGCATTAGGATAGAAAACACATTGCAGATGACCTAGTCCAGCACTTATCCATGGTGACTATGCATCAGAATTACCTAAGGTTATTTAAAAATTACAAATGCCTGGGCCACATTCTTACCAATTTTGATTCAGGAAATCTAGTAAGCAGCTCAGGCATCTGTATGTTTTAAAGCCCCCCAGGAAACTGATGGCCAATAACAATCATGAGTTACTATCTGGTCCACTCCTCTTATTTCTGAGGAAGAGAAAACTGACACCTATACAGCTTTTCATATTTTACAAGAGTCATACAAATAGCATGTGACACTGTTTTGCCTAAGTCCAGGTTTTCCCACCCCTTGTTCCATGCTCTTTTGTACTGGCCAGGATTCTTTTGGCTCATGCACTAAAAAAGTTCAGGGGTAACATTGGGATGAGGGCAATGCCTTTCTCCAAGTCTCTCCAATATTTTCATTGGTGGCCTTCAAATTATATTCTACCAATCTCCAGCTAAGATGGGGGCGTAGGTAGACACACTGTGCCTCCTTGCAGAACCAAAAGAATGACAACAATAAATTTAAAAATAAAAAACAACCAGAACTGACAGAAAATCAAATGGTATGAAAGTCTGGCAACCAAGGACTTAAAGAAGAAACATTCATCCAGACTAGTAGGAATGGCAGCGATGGGCAGCTGGGTGGAGAGGACTCACAACAAGGTGGTGGCTGGAGGACTAGGGTGGGCAAGGTGGCAGCTGACAGAGTGGGTGGTCCCACATTTGCATGAAGATAAACCAAGAGGAACAACTTGGGAGTGAGAGAGATCATGCAACTGAGGGTTCCAGCATGGGAAAATAAAGCCTCAAAAACTGTGATTGAAAAAACCTGTGGAGGTTAAGATGGTGGGAGAAACTCCCAACCTCACAGGAGAGTTCATTGGAGAGACCCACAGGACCCTAGAATGTACACAAAACCACCACCCACGAATCAGCACTGGAAGGGCCCAATTTGCTTGTGGGTAGCAGTGGAAGTGACTAAAGGCCAGTTGAGAGCTCAACAAGTGGCATTGTTCCCTCTCTGAACCCTTGTCCACATAAAGTGCCACAACACAGTGACGTGGGTTACCCTGCCCTGGTGAATACCTAAGGCTCCACCCCTTACTACATAACAGGCATGCCAAGACATAAAAGAAATGGTCCAAATTAAAGAACAGATCAAAGCTCCAGAAAAAATACAACTAAGAAATGAAGAGATAGACAACCTATCAGATGCACAGATCAAAACACTGGTAATCAGGATGCTCACAGAATTGGGTGAGTATGGTCACAAAATAGAGGAAAAAGTGAAGGCTATGAAAAGTGAATTAAATGAAAATGCACAGGGAACCAACTGAGTGAAGGGAAGGAAAGTGGGACTCAAATCAACTTTTTGGAGCAGAAGGAAGAAATACACATTCAATCAGAACTGAATGAAGAAACAGGAATTCAAAAAAATGGGGAGAGGCTTGGGAACCTCTGGGACAACTTTAAACATTCCAACATTTAAATTATAGGGGTGATAGAAAGAGAAGAAAAACAGCAAGAAATTGAAAACTTATTTGAAAAAATAATGAAAGAGAACATCCCCAATCTGGCAAAGGAAATAGACTTCCAGGGAGTCCAGGAAGCTCAGAGAGTCCCCAAGAAGTTGGACCCAAGAAAGCACACACCAAGGCACATCATAATTACATTACCCAAGATTAAAGATAAGGAGAGAATCTTAAAAGCAGCAAGAGGAAAGGAGACCATTACTTACAAAGGGGTTCCCATCAGACTGTCAGCTGATTTCTTAAAAGAAACCTTATAGGCAAGAAGGGGCTGGCAAGAAGTATTCGAAATCATGAAAGGCAAGGACTTACATCCAAGATTACTCTACCCAGCAAAGCTATCATTTAGAATGGAAGGGCAGATAAAGGGCTTCCCAGAAAAGGTCAAGTTATCTTAACCTTATGGTGAAAGGAGTTCATCATCATCCAGCCCTTTTTTATGAAATGTTAAAGGGACTTATCTAAGAAAAAGAAGATCAAAACTATGGACAGTAAAATGACAACAAATTCACAACTATCAACAACTGAACCGAAAAAAAGCAAAACCAAAAGCAAACTAAACAAACATCTAGAACAGGGACAGAACCACAGAAATGGAGATCACATGGAGGGTTATCAGTCGGGGAGTGGGAGTGCGAGGGGAAGAGGGGGAATAGGTACAGAGAATAAGTAGCATAAATGGTAGGTAGAAAATAGACAGGGGGAGGTTAAGAACAGTATAGGAAATGTAGAAGCCAAAGAACTTAGATATATGACCCATGGACACGAAGTAAAGGGTGTGGAATGGAAGTGGAAGGGGGTGTGCAGGGCAGAAGGGAATAAAGAGGGGAAAATGGGACAACTGTAGTATCATAATCAATAAAATATTTTTTTAAAAATTATATTCTACCAATTTGGCAACTCTAGTGGACAGAATGAGTTTTTCTTAATAGTTCAAGGAGAAAAACAACAACAACAACAACCCAGAAAGCACTTGATTAGACCGGCTTTTGTCATTTGCTCCTCTTTTCTTTTTTTACTTTATTTATTTTTTATTTGCCTGTGCGTGTTTATTTTTTTGTTTTTAATTTAATTTATTTTTTATTGTTATTGAAGTACAATTGTCTCCATTTTCACCCCTCCATGCCCCCTACCCCACCCATTCCCACCTCCCACCCTTGAACCCATCCCTTTGGCTTTGTCCATGTGCCCTTCATATGTGTTCCTTGATGCTCCCCCCATAATCCCTCTCCCTCCTCCTCTCTGATTACTGTCAGATTGTTCTTTATTTCAATGTCTCTGGTTGTATTTTGCTTGCATTTGCTTCTTCCTCATTAGCAAAACACGTGACCCGGGGCTTGAGTTCTCTAAAGACAGGATTGGGTGGGTGAGTCTGTCCAAGAAGCATGGAATGGAAGTGGTTCTGTTGTTAGAAATTCAGCTGGAGAAAGTGTCAGACAAAAATAATGTCTAGTTCATCTAACACACTCTGACATCTAATTCATGACTTTTAAACTTTTTTAACCATGACCTACAGTGATAAAAAATATAAATTGATCCTAAGACCCCAACTTTTATAAAACACAAGTTTCACAAAACAATACTCTGTTTTACAATGAAATTCTATTTTTCATTTCTTCACATTCTACTTCATTTTTTAAAAATCCTTATCCTGATTTACCAAAGTCTTTTTATGACTACAGTTGATTGTAAAAACTAGTTTGATTGATATTTAATTTGAAAAATATTCAATGAGCAATTAATGTTATCCAACTAAAAAGATGGGCATTATGTAGAATTTAAATAACATATATGGCAGATTCTGGTCTCGAAATGTGTAAATAATCAAAAAGAGGATGGATAACAGTGTGGCAAAGAAGAAGGAAGCTAATTACAGGTAAAATAATATAGCTCTCTCAGGAAAAGGCCTGAGGGAGTGGAGATGGTGAATCTAGCCAGACATGATGCTGGGTGAGAACCACACAAAGAAGTAAAATGGATGATATCCCCAAGTCAGGAAGAAAAACACAAACCAAGGGTGAACAGAAGGTAATACCAGGAGGCAGCCAAGAAAATGTGAGAAAACAGTCAAAAGCTGAGAGTGAAGACAATTGGCAAGATGCTGGAGGTAATGTCAGATGAGAACAAGCAGCTTATGAAAGTAGGTCAGAGGCTCTTTCTACAGCTTGTGCTGGAAACCTGCCAGTAGATCCCCAGTGAGACAGAGGGATCCAAGACCACCCTGCCACATCTATTGAATAAATCATCCTGTGAGGATTGCACCCCTGTGCCCCAACCTCTTCATGAGAAGCTGCATTATGGAGCAAACATTACTCTAATAAATGTAGTTAACAAGGATCTCTACAGGACAGACAGGTCGCCAAGTCTCAAATGATGATGAAAGATTCTAAACCAGTCAAACATATCATACGGGAGCTCTTTAAAGCTCACTGTAATAGTATAATGTAAGAAATACACTGAACATCTCCAAGATATTTTATATATGTTGTGGTGGATAACTGTATATTATACTTGCTTATTTACTTAAGTAAGCCTCTTTTGTTCAGTAAAGCATTTGAACTAGTTCATACAAATTTTTTCTTATATAATAAAGTCTTCACATTATGGTTGCTTTCTCTAATTGTGAAAATAACCCCCAGATGTCTTTTCACACTGTACAACAGCTGCAAGGAGGCCCACACATGTCACTATCTTACCTCTTGATTTTCTTTGACTCTTGTCTGCATCTTTACCTCTTAGAGAACTTCCTCTTTGTGTACTAGCTCTCTGATCTTTTCATGTAAAGAATAAACCATTTCCTATTGAAGTGACTTCCTATTTCCTTTTCTTTACTGCTTTCTTTTCCCAACTACACCTTCTTTTTCATATAAAACTAAGATCTAATAAGCACGTGTTTGCTACTTGGCAAAATATCTTGGTAAGGGGCAAGACTGGATTTATGTTCCCCAAAATATCCCTTTCTGCTAATGAGCTTCAGGCTGGGTAAGAGCAATTGTCCACTCATCTCTCCTCTCACTCTGCACCTCAACCTCAAGGACATAGAACAGCTTCCCCTTTGGTTCCCAATGTGCAAATAAAGCCCAGACAGTAGGGAGAAATTACTGCTATGCCAAATGTATTGCTTCCTTGACCAGCAGACTTACACACCACATAGAGAGCCAGGGAAACCCAGCCACACGCTATTTCTCAAATTTCATTGTTCCCTGCCTACCCTTAGGGGAAACCAGGCCTTCACTGAGTCAATCTTGGGAGTGATCTACTGTGATGTTGTAGTTCCCTATATTTGGAAATAAGTGATTTGAGAAGTCTATCCTGGAAGAGTTGTTCTATGCATGAGCCAGTAAGATTAAAGTATACAAATTCCACAATCATTAGCCTTTTGGACTTCAGAATTTTTCAAATTTTATAAAGAAGATATGGTGCATGGGCCACATAAATTATTTACTATCCCCAGCAAGGCTGAGACAAAATCCTATTATCAAACATTAATCTCTCTCTAGCAAAACAGGACTACTCACACAAAATAAGGCAAAGTAATAACTATGAATAGCTTCAAGTCAGATCAATCCAGATATTGCTTCCAAATAATTACCAAAAAGCTTTCATTTTTTAGAACTTTCTACATTTTTGAACTGTGGATCTGTATTACAGACAGCAGCTAATAATGGGTTGAGTGTCGATTGTAGTGTTTGGTTATTTATTCAGGAATGGCCAGTCACCTGCTGAGGGTGTTACATTACAAGCACTGTGAATCAAAGGTCTTGGATCAGCCACTCATAACTTCCCTGTTCTTGAGTCTGGGAAGTGCAAGGACCCATTCTTATAAGAGCTGTTTTTTTTTCTAATCAACTACTGAGTCTGGCTGAAAATACACAAGGTTTTTTTTTTTACTTTAATGTAAAAGGATAACTTGTTGAGATATTACTTTGTATTTTTTTCTTAGTGTTTTCCCCAATCCCCTGGTTCCAAGAAGGTAGCCTGCTCCTTTATGTTCCTTTGCTTCTTTATTAGCAACCTCTATCCTTGGCATTTGTTTCCCGAAAGCCTGAAATCCCTGAAGAAGTTGTACTAGGAAAAAATGAAAAGTGAATGATTTTTAAAAGTGAGAGAAAAGGACAGAAAATGGATTTTTCAAAGACTTGGAAGAGTTTGGAGGGCAGCAGTCTCCGCAGAGAATGGGGACCTGAGGCTAGGTTGGGAAAGTTGGCAGAACTTGGATGGAAAGTTGGCTGCATGGTTACTGTTATGGATTGAATGTTTGTTTCCCTTCCCCAAATTTGTATGTTGAAGCTCTAGCCCCTACTGTAATGGTATTTGGAGGTAGAGATTTTGGGAGGTGTTTAGGTTTAGAAGATTTCATGAAAGGGAAGCCCCATGATGAGATTAGTGTCCTTAGAAGAAGAGAGACCAGAGCTCGCTCTCTCTCTCTTTGCCATATGAGGACAAGCAAGAAATGTAGCCATCTGCAAGCCAGGAAGAAGGACCTCATTGGGAATCAAATCTTCTGTGCTTGATCTTGGACTTTCCTGCCTCCAGAACTGTGAGAAATAAATGTCTATTGTTTAAGACACCCACACTATGGTATTTTGTTATAGCAGCTCAAACAGACTAAGGCAGTTACTTAGCATTGGCAAAAATTCACATGTCCAAAGTAGAAGATCCTTCAAAGGTCTAGCAAAAAACAATGGAAATATTAGTGGTAACTAGGTTGGACTGAAGACAGGAAGTATAACCCATAATATTTCATAAGTTCCCTGGAATCCTAGGATTGGGGTGATGGGGCAGGAGGTACTAATATGACTGAGATTGTACTTTCTGTCAACCTGGTTATAGGAATTGGGACAAAAGTCATATTAAATTACACTTTAAGTGAGGTAATAATTTTGTGCACCTGAGTGTGTGGATTCATATTTGCCATCATTAATTTTCCAACATCTTTATCTCACCTTTCTTATCTCTTGGCTGCTTTTTTAGATCTATTGCTATCCACTCTTAATTACCACAGCTTGATTTATATTTTCATTCTCTCTATGCTACATTTTAAGCTTCTTCACATTTATTCCTCACCACTTCATTTTCTTTTCTTTTCTTTATGAGGAAGAATCACTTCTCAGAAGATTTTGAGATGACCCAGTAGGACAAGAATAGAGCATTTGGAAGTTTGAGTGTGACCTTCTATAACACAAACACCAAAACAAACAAACAGTTAAATTACATTTGGCTCTACCTAAGACCCTTGACGCATTTGTGTCCTTTCTTAGGTAAAGCTCTGGCTTAGTCTGGGAAATGGGAGCAGAGATTGACAGTGGGAATGCTTTGAGCACTTAATAGATCTATCTTCTTTGCTGCTAGGCTGACAGAGAATATTAGTAAGTAAGTATAAGTATGCATGAAGTACCTTGAACAAAGTCCTCCATAACTGCAACAATACTCCATGGCTGACCCCACTCAGTCTGTTTCATGTCTATGAGAACACCAAAAAGAAAAGGTGAAGGATGTATAAACCTTAGGAATTATATGTCAAAGATGTTTAGGGACTAGGAAGGCCTTCCCAAGATGTGGTAGAATATTGCTGATGACCAATCACTAATGGACTTTTCAGATATCATTCCACATCATGAAAGGGCCATAGTTGTCTGATTGGGGGGTGTTGTAAAAAAGGAGCAATATATGGTTGAGGGCAACTGGAGAAACATCCATCTTCTTATTAGGCCTTCTCAGCATCCTCCCTTCCCATCCCCCAGGGTCTTCCTGAAAGTGGTCCTAAAGATTTTGCCAGTGTTGCTGCCAAGTGACTGGAGGTTCAAACCTGTGTATATTTTTAGAGTGATAAGCTCATGGTTTCTATACAATTTTGCTTATTTTTTTAGCTTTATTGCTAGGAACTTATTTTATTATTATTATTGCTTTGATAAATAATTTTAATTAAATTTTCATACTGTCCACTATCATCATCATATTTTTGAAAACGATTTTATAGATTTTTCTATGTTTAACACTTTTTCATTATTGCTTCTTGCATTTTAGAGCTTCCTTCTGATCTAATTTTCCTTCTTTTTCAAGTACAACTTCTACATGTAACTTAAGTATTGATCTGTTGGTGGCAAACTCTCTAAGATTCTATTTATCAAAATTAATTAATTAATTTTATTTTCAGTCTTTAAAGAAGATTCTTCTGAGCACATACTTTAAGATAGATATTTTCTCTCAGGTCTTGGTAGATATTTTTACTCTTCTGGTCTTCCTTGTTGAGTAGGAGGTCTACTGCCAATCTACTTGTGGTTTTTTTGTTAAGTTTATGACTTTCTTGGGCTGTTTTTATGATCTCCTGTTTGTTGTTACTTTTTTACAGTATGGTAAGGCAGATAAAGGTAAATTCTGCAATATCACATTGCATAAGTAAAAAATAGATTTTGTTGGGGGACATTCACAAAACAAGGGCACCAAGCAAAGACCTGAGTATCTCAATTCTTCCTCCAACTCATAGAGATCTATGCCACTATGAGTCACACAACCAAGTTGCCATTGCTGTGGAGAGTCATCCCCCCACCCCTCACTTTTACTAATTGAGCATGAGAATTGGGGCAACCACTGAGATTCCCTAGTTTCCCAGAAATGATTACTCAGATATCAGCTGTTTACAAGTTTTCGGGAAACCCAAATGCCCAGCACCTTGGAAGTCTTGAAGATGATAAGAAGTTTCAGCAGATCCTGTTGGAGTTAAGAGGTAACTCGGGTCCAAACTAGTTTATTGTCTAGGCAACAGAGATTCCCAGAGTCTCTTTCAGGCAATTCAATTACTGTACCATTTTCCAGCCTCTAACCTCCAGTCCCCTCATATATTTGACACAGGAGGAAAGAGAGCAGTTATTTGCCCCTCACTTCCACCCTCACAGACCTTCAGTTTTGGTGTTGTATGTATCTAAGTTTAACCAATTGGGTTTGTCATTCCCGGGGGACAAGGTAGAATGGAACCCTTTTCTTGGGGTGCTGCCGGGTTCTCACAGATCCAGTTGTTATTCTGACTCCAATAGCGACATCTAGGGGCAGAGAAGAATAGCTGCAGATCTGCCTGAAGCCATCTGTATATAGTTCTTTCAGCCACCTGCTGAGGTCCTCCTTCCCCATTGACCAGGGCTCCTGCCACTGAACAGTGGCCAATACTGCACTTGTGAGGTCTGACTCCCTCCAGCCCATTTTGAACTGCATTCCAGTTAGAATTGGCTTGTCTTGCATACCAAAAACCATCAACGGGAAGATGTGATAAGCATTCATGGCCAAAAGACCCAAAACTAAATCTGGTAAGTGGAGTTCTCCTGGCTGTGAGCATCAGCAACTTGAAGCCCTACCTTCATTCCCAGACCCAACCTGACCTGGGTGAGACTAGCTGGGTTTGCAGGGCAGTACTAGAGCTGGGTGGATGGTGAGGCAGGATAATAAGAAGCTAAGAAAATTCACCCTGACTGGGTGACTCAGTTGGTTAAAGTGTCAACCCATACACCAAAAAAAGTTGCCTGTAGGTTTGCTCCTTGGTCAGGGCACATGCCTAGGTTGCAGGGTCGACCCCCAATCCAAGTGTCTAGGCATGTACAGGAGGCAACTGATCAACAGTTCTCTCTCACATTGATGTTTCTCTCTGTCTCTCTCTCAAATCAATAAACATATCCTAAGGTAAAGATTTTTTTTTTAAAAAAAGAAGCTAGTAAAAGTTCTTGGCATTAAGTGGAATGGGGAAACTGAGACAGCCGAACATACTGGTTCAGCAATTTATAGCCAGATAGAGGTCACCAGGGCAGAAAGCCCTGGGTGCCTAGCAACTAGCAAAACTGGTGCTGAATCTTGCCCCCAGGTATATCTTCTCCCCCTGGTATATCCCTGGTTATGTAGTTTAGATCCCCCAACCTTTCCTCCCTGTAGTTAATATCTAGACCTCAGTTGTATTTTAGCTCCAGGCCTAGAAAAGCAGTGAAACCCGGATACTAGGATGAGCTGGGATGATTAATGACTTTCTGCCCTGATGCTGACCAATCAGTGGGGACCAAGACACTGAAAGGACACACCTGGAAAAGCTGATGAATATTTTATTGAGATCCTTCTTTAAGCCCTTCCCTAAACTCTCAGCCTTTAAAACTCTCAAGAGGAAGGACCCAGCACGTGCTCTCTCTCCTCCTTTCCCTTTCCCCTCATCTTCCTTCATAGACATGCATCTCCTAAACTCCATGTTACCCTACAAGACTTGCAACCAAGAAGTAGCAGGCATTGGCAGCTCATCCTGGGCTAACCCCTTGAACCTGTCCCCAGGGACCTCTTTTCCTGAGTTTCTGGTGAGCTGACAGCAGCCCCATCTTAGCTCACTTCTTTTCCATAACCTTTCCAGAGCCAAAAGACCCAAAACTTCTCAGAGCCAAAGCAGTTCTGACTAGACTCTCTCCTCTTGCTTCTTCTGTTCTAAGTCCATTGCCCCTGGCTTTAATAAACATACATTCAAAATCACCTGGACTCATGTTGTCAAGTCTTTCCTGTACTAAGTCAAGAACCCACACATTACAGGCCAGCCTGAAGCAGACGCACTCCTGCCTGATCTGTGTTTGGTGTGGATGAAAAAGGGGCCACATATTAAACCTGACAAGCTCAGAGGAGGCCTACATGGTGGCCTCACAAACTCAGAGAAAATATAAACTACATAGGATGGTCTGAAATTAAAACTTTCTAACTAAAAGTATAACAGGGAATATTGGGGTCCCCCCAATGAGGAAGTTCCCCCATTAACCTGGCAGGGGGGAAAGGGGGTGCAGAGAAGAGCCATTGAGTAACTTTGCGTATCTAAAGAAATTGGCCAGTGTTTTAGTAATGGTAAGTAGCTGTGCCAGCTGCACTCAAAGCCAGGGAAATGGGTGTGACTCTAACCCAAGATGTGATGTAGCCAGAGGGGCTTGCTGTGCATTCAAGAAAGGCTTGGAGGTGGCTCATGCATCACACAGCCCTGCCTGCCTTGACTAACAATGGCAGTGAGAAATCAGAAGAGACCAGACTACAGGCAGGTGTAAACCAGTGTGGGAGGAGTTGGAAATGGGGTTATGGGGGAAGATCCATGCTGGGGTTTAAAACCCAAGTGTGGGTCAGCCATTGAGCTCTAGACCATACGGGTAGGGAAGAGGAAGTATCTTGACTATGTAGCAACCATGTGGGGGTCTTGGCCATGTGGTTTGAAAGGATGCAAAAGGACCCCCACCAGCATACCATGAGGATATGGTTTTAGATTAAGATCAGGAGCCTACCCAAGCACAGATGACCTGAAGAAGCTGGAATGCAGACGGGAATCTGTCCTGCTAAGCTACAGATTTTATTTCTTTTCCTGAGAGATGATACCCTTGACAGGTCTGGTTTGGCAAGGGGAGGCAGGATTGTGTGTCTATGGGTACTTTTTTTTTCTAAAGAGTGTGGGATTTAAGGGCAGAATTCCATCATTATTCTAAACCTGTATAACTTTTGAATAAATCGTTCCTTTCCTTTTCATAAGACTCTGGCACCGGTAATCACAGTTCTTACTGATGGCAGACAATAGAACTCAGAGCAATAGAACTCAGTAGTTCTGTTACAAAAGCAGGTCATGGGAAGCAGTCATGTATGTTCTAGGATAAAATTTTCTCTAACAAAAGTCAGTCTTTATCTTAGCTGAGAATATCTAGTGTCTTTGCATCTACAATAACATACCTTTGGAATGGCAAAGCAAATCCTTTTCCAGACCCCTCAAAGTGCAACCACCACACCAGAGCAGAGACCACAAATTCCCTTATTGTTATTATTACCATGTTGTCGACTGTTAACTATCCTGTAGCCACCTATGTAAAAGAAGTATGTATCTATCATTTTACTTTTTATCTAATCCCGGAGGTTTCCTTGCTTTACTTTCTCTCACCTCCCTAATCTATCACCAATGAATTTTATGTTATCCCCTATGTATTCCCCTTTAATTTTAAATAAGGGGTAAAACTGCAGTTTTCTGGATCATTTTCTCAATACATTGAGGTTGCCAGCATTTTTCATCAGTTTGGCTCAAATAAACTCATAAAAATTCTTACAAGTTTGGACATTTCTGTAACAATGGGAGACGGTGTATGGATGAAAAGGGGTCACATACAAAACCTGACAAGTTCAGGGGAAGCCTGCGTGACAACCTTACAAACTCACAGACCTAAAGTAATGACAAAGGAGGGTCTGAAATTAAAAGTTATTAACAACAAGCAGGTCATGGCTGGCAGTCACTGCCCTAGGCTAGAATCTTCCCTGCCTAGGTTAGAATATTCAGAGACAAAAAGTCAATCTTTACCTTAATTGAGCCTGCTGTTGTCTTTTTGCATCTATGATAGCATACCTTTGGAGTATCAGGTAACCTCTTTTTTCCAAACCCTTGGGACACAATCACCACAGCATAGACCATAAATCCCTTCATTTATTGACTTAACTATCCTATACCCCCTTATGTAAAAGAAGTATGTGTTTATCATTTTACCTTTTTATCCAATCCCAAAGTTTTCCCCACTTTGCTTTCTTCTACCTCCCTAATCTATCACCATTGTATTTCATGTAACCCCCATTCCTCCTTTTTTTTAGTGTAATGTATAAAATAAGGTGCAAAATTGTAATTTTCCAGGACATATTCTCAATCCATTAAGGCTTTGCTTCCTAGCAATAGCCATCAGTTTGGCTCAAAAAAAAACTCATAAAATTTCTTACAGATTTGAATGTTTCTTATATTGACGGGCGGTCACCCTCACATTCTGGGACTGGGAGGCTGGGGTTTGGAGGGTAAAGAAAAAGCCCTGATCTCTAAAAGAAATTGAATTTCCCCATCTCCAGGGCTGTTTTTTCCTTTTTCAAATGACCTTCCGAAAGGTTTTCCCCCGCTAAAAACTACTCTAGCTTTTTTCTTTCCCATTTACCCATCCACTGGGTATCTTGTATGGATCCAATCAGGGTTTTTCTATCAGTACACTGGCTTTCTCTTTCTTACCCTACAGCTGCCACTGCCAACAAACACCCAAAGAATTCTGCTCAGGACCAGAAATACATCACTTTCCTTGACAAATTTACTGTTCAATTGAGGGATTCTCCTAAGTTGTCATGCTATGTCCAGGTGGTACACTCTCAGGCTCAGAGAATGTTTTTAGGCTTCTCCCACTCTGTTCACCTGTTCCTCCTCTTTGATCAGTACAGAGGTTTATCCTGCAAAGTAGGACCTGGGATCGGTAGATCTTAATCTATGGAGATCCTGTCCATAAATGCTGTCCTCTAAAGAAGATGTTCATTTTTTTCTGTCCATAACCAGGTGATATTGTTGATGAGGGAACTAAAGAGTTGGAAATTTTTTAGTTTTAAGTTATAGTTAATAAGCTTAGTAATTAAAGCGTGTGAAATGCTATTCCTGGAGTTCCGGTCAAGATGGAGGCACAGGTAGAAACCCTTAGCTTCCTCACATAACCGAAAAGAGAATAACAACCAATCTAAAATCAATAAACAACAAAAAATACCAGAAAATCAAACTGCATGGAACTCCAACAACCAAGGAATTAAATAAAAAATCAACCAAAACAACCGGACTGGTAAGGTGGCAGACCATGCAGGTCGACTCAGAAAAACCGGGGGATAAGGCAGACCTTGGGGGCAGGGCTGGGTACCTAGTTCAGAGGGCCGCGTGGGCAGGGCTGACTTAAGGGAAAAACTGAGACTCAGAGCTGACTGTGGGCTATGACTGGGGTTGCCGCAGTGGGAGATGTTCTCAGTCTCACACAAGAGTCCAACCAAAAGTGCTCTAGAGACAGTAGGCAAGCTGCACTGTTCTCTCTCTGGCCCCTCCCCCACAGGCAGTGCCTCAGCACAGCAAGGACAGTTGCCCTGCCTGGGTGAATACCTAAGGCCCTGTCCCCTTACAACCTATCAGCTATGCCAAGGCAAAGAAATATAGCTCAAATGAAAGAACAGAGCATAACCTCAGAACTAAGCAATGAGCAGATAGCCAACCTATCTGATGGAGAATTTAAAGACCTGGTAATCAAAGTGTTCACAGATCTTATTGAGCTGCGTTGAAAAATAAAAAAACGAATGAAGGATATCCAAAGTGAAATAAAGGAAAATATTCAGGGAACCAACAGTAACAGGAAAACCAGGACCCAAAGCAACGATTTGGAACAAAAGAAAGAAATAAACATCCATCCAGAAGAAAAGGAAGAAACAACAATCCAAAAAAATGAAGACAGACTCAGGAACCTCTGGGACAACTTGAAATGTTCCAATATCCGAATTATAGGGGTGCCAGAAGGAGAAGAATAACAGCAAGAAATTGAAAACTTATTTGAACAAATAATGAAGGAATGCATCCCCAATCTGGCAAAGGAAACAGACTTCCAGGAAGTCCAGGAAGCCCAGAGAGTCCCAAAGAAGCTGGACCCAAAGAGAAACACACCAAGGCACATCATCATTAAGTTACCCAAGATTAAAGCTAAGGAGAGAATCCTAAAAGAAGCAAGGGGAAAGGAGACAGCTACCTGCAAAGGTGTTCCTGTTAGACTATCAGCTGATTTCTCAAAAGAAACCTTGCAGGCAAGAAGGAAATGGAAAGAAGTATTTGAAGTCATGAAAGACAAGGACCTACATTCAAGATTACTCTATTCAGCAAAGCTATCATTAAAAATGGAAGGGCAGATAGTACTTCCCAGATAAGGTCAAGTTAAAGGAGTTCATCATCACCAAGCTACTATTACATGAAACGTTAAAGGGACTTATCTAAGAAAAAGAAGATCAAAACTATGAACAGTATAATGACAACAAACTCACAATTATCAACAAATGAACCTAAAAGGAAAGAAAAACAATGAAAACAAAAACAAAGCAAACAGCTAGAACAGGAACACAGTCAGTGAAACAGACATCACATGGAGGGATTTCAGTGAAGAGGGGAAGGGAGGAATTGGGGGAAAAGGTACAGGGAAGAAGAACCATAATTGGTAAGCATAAAATATACGGGGAGAGATAAAACATGATATAGGGAACAGAGGACTCAAAGAACTTATATGTACAACCCATGGACATGAACTAAGGGGGGATGCTGGAGGGTGGGAGGGCAGGGTGGAGGGAGGATAAAGGGGGAAAAATTGGAAAAACTGTAATAGCATAACCAATAAAAAATCCTTAAAAAAAGATATTCCTCCAGGAACTGAAAGTATGACACAGTCTGACTATAGGAGACCACAAGCAATTTGACTTTTGTGCCCCAGGAGGACCGCAAGCGATCAAGACAGTGTCTGAGCCATTGTGCTCCAATGAGAAATGTTCACCACACAGGACACAGGCAAATAATCACCAGTCAACAGATAAAAGGATGCTAGGGAAATTGGTGAACTTCATCTTTTTTCTGATTGAACTTTTCCCTGAACTCCAAACCCCTTACCTAAACTTTTCTTCTTAAACAAATGTTGGCTTGAGATGAAATGTAAGACAGTCTTTCTTTTTTAAAATTTTTTTCTTAACTATAATTTTATTGATTATGCTACTATAGTTGTCCCGTTCTTTTCTCCGGTTTATTCCCCTCTGCCCTGTACTCCTCCCCCACCTTAGTTCATATCCATGGGTCATACATATAAGTTGTTTGGCTTCTCCATTTCTCATACTATTCTTAACCTTCCCCTTTCTATTTTGTACCTATGATTTATGCTTTTTATTCCCTGTACCTTTTCCCCCATTCTCTCCCCTCCCCCTCTCTGCTGATAACCCACCATGTGATCTCTGTTTGTGTGAAACTGTTCTTGTTCTAGTTGTTTGCTTAGTTCGTTTTTGTTTCTTTTTTTTTTAGATTTGGTTGTTGATAGTTGTGAGTTTGTTATCATTTTACTGTTCATAGATTTAATATTCTTTTTCTTAGATAAGTTCCTTTGACATTTCATATAATAAGGGCTTGGTGATGATGTACTGTTTTAACTTGACCTTATTTGGGAAGCACTTTATCTGCCCTTCCATTCTAAATGATAGCTTTGCTGGATAGAGTTCCTTGCCTGTCATGACCTAGCCTCCTTCTTTCCAGCCCCTTCTTGCCTTCAAGGTTTCTTTTGAGAAATCAGCTGAGAGTCTTATGGGAAGCCCTTTGTAAGTAACTGTCTCCTTTTCTCTTGCTGCTATTAAGAGTCTCTCTCCTTATCTTTATGGAGATATTTTTAATTATGATGTGCCTTGGTGTGTGCTTTCTTGGGTCCAACTTCTTTTTTAAAATTTTTTTTAATTACTTTATTGTTCATTTACAGTTGTCTGCATTTTCCCCACTTGGGTCCAACTTCTTGGGGGACTCTCTGAGCTTTCTGGACTTCCTGGAAGTCTATTTCCTTTGCCAGATTAGGGGAGTTCTCCATTATGTTTTCAAATAAGTTTTCAATTTCTTGCTCTTCCTCTTCTCCTTCTGGCACCCCTATGATTCAGATGTTGGAACATTTAAAGTTGTCCCAGCAGTTACTAAACCTCTCCTCATTTTTTTAATTCCTGTTTCTTCTTTCTGTTCTGGTTGAATGTTTATTTCTTCCTTCTGCTCCAAACAGTTGATTTGAGTCCTGATTTCCTTCCCTTCATTTCCCACCACTGAAGGAAAGTCCTGGTTCCCTGTGCATTTTTCTTTAATTCACTTTTCATAGCCTTCCCTTTTTCTTCTATTTTGTGACCATACTCACCCAATTCTGTGTGCATCCTGATTACCAGTTTTTTAAACTGTGCATTTGATAGGTTGGTATCTCTTCATCGCTTAGTTGTATTTTTTCTGGAGCTTTGATCTGTTGTTTCATTTGAGCCATATTTTTTTTTGTCTCTGTGTGCCTGTTACATAGTAAGGGATGGAGGCTTAGGTATTCACCAGGACAGGGCAACCCACTTTGCTGGTTGTAGTGCTGTATGTGGGGGAGGGGTTGGAGGGTAAACAATGCCACTTGCTCAGCTCTTGGAGACTTTCAGTCACTTCCTCTGCTACCCACAAGCAAATTGGGCCCTTCTGGTGCTGATTCTCAGGTGGGTGGTTTGGTGTACATTCTAGGACCCTGTGGGTCTCTCCAACAAACTCTCCTGTGAGGCTGGAAGTTTGTAAGACAGTCTTTCAAAGTACACAACCCCCGTCTTCTCAAATCACTGGCTATCTGAATAAAGTGACCATAAAGATGCAACCCTTTTCTCTACTTATTGGTTCTGGTAGTGATAGGCAGCATGAATGCTGATTTTTCCAGGTTTTTATTAGCTTGTGACCACCTACTCTTCTCAGTCTCAGTGGTTTAATGCAAATGTCCCAAGTTTAGCTAATTAAAGCAAACTACTTAAAGACAGTTTGGTAAATATACCAAAAGTCTTCAAAATCTATAGACATCTTGACCTAACAATTCTGATTCTAGGATTTTAAACAAAGGACATCTTTGAACACATGTCAAGATCCGAAAGGATAAACTGAGTGTCATTTGCTGTCATGGCACCATCCATGATAACACATCCACAGGCAGGCATGGAGTTTAGTTCCCTGTCTGAGTGGAGTAAATCCATTCCCAGGGCACCTGACTGGTACCCTGGCCATTGGTAAAGCCACCCTAAGGGAATGGGGTAAACATCCACAGGTCAAATGGGCTTTCTCTCTCTAACATGCCTTCTTTCTTTCTGCTAGTGTGGCTGTCACAAATGGACTTTCTATTGAATCTCCTCTCTGAGTGGGTTAAATCCATTCCCAAGACATCTGACTGACACTCGTAATTGTAGGGTCATGCTCAGGCACAGGGTGAACACATGTATCACTTTGTATGTCTCTGCTGGTGTGGATTATAACTCCAGTCCTCCATCTGGAGCATATATCTTCTGTCACCAGGTTTCTGACATTTCAGGGTACCAGAGCAGACCTATCCACGCTCTTCCCTGCTGCTAGACTCCTTGGAGCTGACACTATTTCCACCACTCATTAACAGTACTTAAAGCTTTTATTGAGAGTCTCAACAGGCCTTCTTGCTTGGCATTTAGAACCTTCCATCCTCTTTCCAGTCTTCTTAAAAGTTGTCAAAAGTGAATAAAAGAAATCTTATACTTTCCCTACAAAAATTAGTAATTCAAATTCTGTGTATGGTCTTTATGTGTTCAGGTTTCATGTGTGTGGCCTTTACATGATATGTATTTGTCT
>VMDR010016965.1:0-20588 GCA_007922815.1 Macrotus californicus | reverse complement strand
AAAGGACGGAAGGAAGGAAGGAAGGAAGGAAGGAAGGAAGGAAGGAAGGAAGGAAGGAAAGAAGGACAATTTTGATTACTTGCAGCCAGTATGGTTTTATTTTAAAAAGGAAATCTCACATCATCATTGTCTTTTGAAGGGCTATTAGAATTAAAGTTGAGGGAAATGCAGAAGAGTTAACTTTTACTAGGTCTGTAATCTATAGCACCTGAGTATATAGGCACTGGCATCAGTCTGCCCAAGGGTAAGTCTGCTTGTGCTACTTCCTAGCTCTGTGACCTTTGGCAAGTTGCTTAATATTTTTGTCTCAGTTTGCCCATCTGTAAAATGAAAACAATAGTAATACCTGGCTCATACAATTGATATGAGTAATAAAAGATCCACATATATAAAGCATCTTTGGTCAGTAAGCACTTGATAAATTTAACTGATTTAACAAATTTAGACAAGATGAATAGCAAAATGAGATTTTTTCCAAAAAGAATTAAGCAACTACCATATTTTGCCATGTATAATGCACACCCATGTATAATGTGCACCTGTGTTTTTGACCCAAACTTTCAAGAAAAAAAATCTTTTAAAATTTTTTTAATCCAATTTTAATTTATTTATATTCAGATACTTGTTTTTTGTATTATAAAGGAATTTTAGCATTAATTTTTTAATATATGGATATTCTTATTGCTTTCTAGAGTTACACTTTTAACACATAGCATAAATGAAATAAAAACATTTATATAGATATAGAATTAGTACTACCCATTTATAATGCACATCCTTATTTTTCCCTAAAAAATTTGGACAAAAAATTGTGCATTAAGCATGGCAAAATATGGTATATTCGAAACAGGATAATTCAAGTGATCCCCAGCTGTGACTGGATTGCCAGAAGGGACTATCTTCCCTCAGGCATTGTACTTGTTTGCTAGATCTGCCACAACATACTACCACAGACTGAATGGCTTAAACAACAGAAATTTAATGTCTCGCTCTTCTAGAGGCTGGAAATGTGAAATTCAGATGTCTAAGAGATTGTTTACTTCTGAGGAGGATCTGTTTCATGCCTCTCTCCTAGTTTCTGGTAACCTCAGATGTTCCTTGGCTTGTAGTTGGTGATCTCTCCATGTCCCTATATCACGTTCCCTCTCTATGTGTCTATCTCTGTGTCCAAAATCCCCTTCTTACAAGAACACCGGTTGTGTTGGATTAGGGCTCAGTTTAGGGAGCTCACCTTAATCTGAGCATCCACAAACAATCTATTTCCAGTTAAGTCCACAATCACAAGTACTGAGAGTTGGGACTTCAACAGGTGTGGTGGAAGTGGGAGGACAATTCAAATCATAATAAGCATGACTTAGATGAGGACATAGCTAACTTGTTTACCAGATCTATACATGACCCGGGAGTCAACTGGTGCCCCTGTGGCCCTCAGAAAATGGACAGGACACAGCCTTGGTCAACCCATGGCCTTAGAATGATACCAGTGGACTCCTAGTGACTCTTGCTCTCCTGGCTCCTCGATACCAGGCTACTGTGCTCTGTGGACTGCACTGTACCTCACTGACCCAGAGGTAGAACCTACTGGGGGCTTCAGATATGACCCACTCGCACACACACACACAAATCAGTGACCAATGCTGGCTCCATGGAGGCTTTTTGAGGGGAAGGAGAATTTTTAATATACACCATACAGTGACTTTTCCCAGGACTGCTGGGAGGATTGCCTGGATCCCTGTGTTTCAGCTGGACCTGGCCTGCATCAGGATATTAATAACAGGAGTAGTGGTAACAACTTCCCCACTCTGAGTATGAACACTTGCATGATTTGAGTGCTTATTTGTTCATGCTGCTCCACTAGGCTGAATTCTGTGAGTTCAGGTTCCCTGTTTTATATTTGCATGCATATGCTTATCACTGCAATCTAATGTAGTCAGTTGCATTCACTATGGGCTCAGAAAAGTATATGTTGAACAGGGATGCCCAGGTGTGGGACCTCCTAGGATGCAGTATCTCCTATGGAACCCTGGACTGGAAGTCTGAAGACTTGGGTCATTGGCTTTGCCATGAGCCAGCAGGGAGAGTCCACGGAGTTTGGGAAAAAACATTCTTCCTCCCAGGATCCCAAATGTTCTCATTTCTAAAGTGAAAAGACTGAATTAGAAATCCATAGACACAAATGCAGATCCATGAGTCAGCATATCAAAATCAGCATGTGCCTATTAAACATTCCAGATGTTGGGCTTCATTCTAGACCAACGGGACCGAATATTAACAGCAGGGCCCGTACTAGTCCTCTTTCTGGAATCGTTCCAGGTAGGATGCAACTCAATGATCAATTTCTTTCAAATTTTGGAATTTTTTGTATCAAGATAGTCACATTTAATTTTTAAAAAATTCTAAAGGAATCCTTTATTAAAGAGAGGAAAAAATTACATGAACAATATTCATAGTGATTTTGAAGGAAGATCATCCTGCTCTTTTCTAGAAATCAAACAGAAATGGGACAATCAAGTATGCAACCTCAGCTGAGGGAGTATTTCATGGGTCAATGCATTTAAAACTCTTGCTACAATGTTTGAATATTTGCACTTTGGGCTCCTGAGTTCTGCAGAACTTATGTTGGGAACTTATGCTTAGGGAGAATAGATGTATTTACCAAATTATTCACAGTATTTGAGTAAGTACAATGATTTTCATTGGAATTGAAGACATTATGGTTCTGTGCTATTTTAAGCCAGCCCATTAGCAGCTCCTCATAATTGAATTTTTCAGTTGTAGTAACCTTTTAGATGTATGACCTTCTACATCGAAGTTGGAAGTGATTATTGCAAGTGTTCTCAATTTTGTCTTAGCTCTGTTGGTCTTAAAGGATTCTAAATTAATTTGTTAAATGTCATATCCCAAAGGGAGAAATAAAGGTTCTTCTCTATGTGATTAGATTCCTAAACTCTTCCTTAAATTGTTGATTGTTAACTGAGACGGAGTTTCCAGAAAGCGCCCATCCTGAGAAAGCCTTCAAGGGTAGTTTTTCTGTCCTTGTTCCTCTCTGATTGGTTCCACAATATTTTCATCTTTCGCACGCAGGCATGGTGTTTCACAGCATATAGAAGGTTTTCACAAGTATTTTCTAGTTTGGTTTTCACAACACAAGTGCGTTGGGAATATAGGGAATATATTAAGTTTTTACTTTTTTAAATAAAATATTAAATTTAAGCAGAAAGAAGGCAGGTGATTTTGCCAAGACCATGTGAGACCTGTAAGCAAAACCTTAGTCTGTGCATTTTAGTCATTATGAGTTTATTCTGCAGGAATGTGTTGAGTACATGCTGGCCTAACACATACCAGAAACGGTGCTAGACACTGGGAATTCAGATAGGAACAAGAGAGCTCACGGAAAGCTCCAGTCTAACACACATATACACACACAAATGCATATGTACATACATGTATGCAAACATACAGAATATAGAAAATGCAATAATCGAACCATGTACAAGGTGCAGCTACAGAGTACAGAAAGAAATGATCAATTCCCCATGGAGTTTGGCTATAGTAAGAGAGAATCTCTAGCAGCTTCAAAATTCAGTGTAGGAAGAGTTTAGGAGCCCTACAATTTGGATAAGAATAGATGGTACATTGTCTTAAATATGCTACAATAGAGTCTATGTAAGATCAAGGAAATGCAATTATTCATATCACAGAATACAAAGAATATGATGATCCCATAAGGCATCCCTTCTCACTCTCCCTGTAAAAAGACAACTCTCAGATTTTTGCTTAAATGACTGCTTGGGTAGAAATGGCTTTCACTGCCGTGGAACTGAGATGGGGTAATACAGGAAGGACGTTGTCTTTCCACGGAAGATAATTCAGCAGCGATCTTTCCATTGTGCCATGTTGCCTCCACCCAGCATACTTTCTATTAGTTACCACCACAATAGAAAAGAGCTTCTCTAGAAGTAGTGGGCCTAGGAATGGACTGATTTGGCAGGTACTTGGGGGGTAGTGGGCAAACAGATCATGTTGGTGCACTCAGAGGGATCATGTTCTTCTTAGAAGAGGTCAGATTATTGTGGAAAATATTTATTCACTATTCTTCTCAACAGCTGATGTTCTGTTAATGATATGAGTAACAAAAATAATGGTAACTGTTTTGTCAGCAAAGCAGTACCTTAAGGATCTGCCTGTATTGTCTTTGGCAATGACACAATGGAATGAGACACTATATGTAATTGCCACATTATTCATAAAGCTATTGCCACTAAATGCTTCATCTAAAAAAAAGTGATGCTGTTAGGGAAATGTGGAAGTGAGATTTGCTTAGTTTTATAGCTGTGCTGGAGATAATTGATAATTGGCTCTAAAGAAAAAATCAGAGGACCTTAGAATTCCATTAGCATATAATGTCCTTCATCATCCTAATGGCACAAAAGACGAGTCTGTATAAAATATTTATATGTATATGTTGCCTAGTAAAATAATGAATTAAAGTGAAATATAAGCAGCATCATGGTTTATAGAGGTATGAATTGTTGAGCAAATTATACAAAAATAGCCTGTTGTAATTCTTCTTTTCTTGGTTTAGCCTTTTTTTAAAAAGAAAAAGAATACATTAATTTTTTTAATTGCACTATAAGATGAAGAAAATATTTAAATTACCAGAAAAGCAATTTTAAAATTCATATTCAAGAGGTAATAAAAGTGCTGATGAAGAGCTTTAGGCCTGGGTTTCGCTGCTGAGTGTCAATCTGTAAAATGGGGTTGATAATAATTCCATCTTATAGGTTGCCATGATGATACACTTGCACATGGAATGCTCAGCATGTTATCCTACAGAAATCGCTCAGTGAGTATTAGCTATCATCACAATTGGGTGTTATTTTGATATTTGAGTAATAGCCAACTCCAATATGTATTTATAATATGCCAGGTACTACCTTCAGTGCTTTTTGGAATGGGTACTGCTACTATCCTGGATTACAGAATATGAAATAAAGGCACACAAAGGTTAAGAAAAATGTCCAAAAAAGTCATCTAGCTGAGAATGGAACGCAGCAGTCTGACTCTGTGGCTGACCGCTATATGATAAATGCTCCAAGATAAATTTCTAGTAATGTAGGTACAATGAATAATAATACTATTTGACTAAGAAGAGGCATTGTTCATATTCTACACTTTCTTCTTTTCCTTTTTTTATTGTTGTTCAGTTGCAGTTGTCCCCATTTTTACGCCATTGCTCTTCCTGTCTTACCCATCCCTTTCCTTCCACATTCCACCCTCCCCCCTGTTGTCTTTGTCCATGGGTCCTTTATACCAATTCCTTGTTATTCTACAGTTTCAACATAGTGATGGTTCTTTAAAAAAAAAAAAAGAAATACATACTATGTGTGGGGTGCTGATGGGGAAAGAACATAAACTCTCTTTGTGAGTGCTCTCCTAGGTTTGCCTCTCTGCCTTGCCCTATCCTAAGAGCCCTTTTTGATTGCTAATTATTTGCTTTCCTGTTCTTGATAAATGACTGCCAAACCACTTGAAAATTCTGGTTCTTTCCTGTTTTACCAACAGCTTTTGTCCTGTTTTCTTTCACTGTGAACCTTTTGGCAACCTGCTGCCTCATTTACGGAAAGACTGTATTTCTCACATTGATCCCAGCCCTGACAGGCTGCTCAGAGCACCACGCAGTGTTTATGAGGCCAAGGCCACTCCCAGGTTTTTACCCCGTCCCCACACCCTCCTGATCAAAGACAGGAAGTCCCCCACTAGGCCTCTCCTTTTGGCTTCATCTATCCTTTGGACAACATTAGTATAGTTGCTTCCAAGAACTATTTATAAGCACTGGCACCCTGAGAATCATAAATAACACATGTGAAGAGTACAGATGAACACAGGCTGCATGAGTAATGCCACGTCCCCTAATTCTGTCTCAAACCATGAATCAGTTGTTTTGAATGACTACCAACAGCTTTTGCTGTGTCTAGAGGGCAAGCTCAATATTTAGAAATAAGAAGCAATTCTTCTTTCCTATTGGATTTCCTTCATTCCATCTGAAAACATAAAACAAGAGTAAAATGGAAACTCAACACAATGTCTCAGATTCACCTGATCTATTAAAGCAAGAAGTAAGTGTTGTGCCACGAGCCTTCTGGACTAAAGACTAGGTCTTTGGTGCCTGACTATGACCTGTCTGACACTGCTGCGGAAAAGATAAATAAATATGCTTTTGGCTAACGGCCTTGTAGAAGAATTTCTATATGTGTTAGATTTTATATATTAAAATCAGATGAGCACATTAAAACATTGCTTCTCAAATCACATTTCTAAGAAATACTAAGTGCTTCAAGTTGAATCAACACGCTTCTCTCTATCCCAAATTAAGTAATGCAGACATTTCTCCCTTTTAGGGAAAAAAATGTAAATAAAGCTTTTGCAATTTTAAGGGTTTTTATCCTATAATCTAACATTAAATTGTATTTGTTACTGGAAAATTCTGGAAGAAAAT
Source organism: Macrotus californicus (assembly GCA_007922815.1). NCBI lineage: Eukaryota > Metazoa > Chordata > Mammalia > Chiroptera > Phyllostomidae > Macrotus > Macrotus californicus. The sequence continues at coordinate 14,089 of VMDR010016965.1, read as the reverse complement.
AACTTGAATGTGCAAATAGCAAACATTTATCTATTACTAGGGGAACCAAGAAAGAGTAGCAGATCATATTTTGATGGCTTTGGATTTCTTCATGTATGTAGATAATTATTATGTGTGAAATATTCTTACTTTCTGTACTTTAAATTGACTTTGGTCTACTTGATAGAATTAAATCTATAGATATTTTCAACTGTTATGCTCCCAATAGCATGGTTTCTAGATGTTCTATCATCTAAACTCTTTAGAGCTGCTGTTCTCCCCTTAGCAAGAAGTCACGTCTCAGGCTGAGTAAAAGTGTACACATTTCCAATGCCAGTGCTTCCTGCAGAACTGCTATCCCTGGTGAGATGAGAGAGGGTCCATCAGCTGGGTCCTCATGCCTCTCTCAACCAAACCAACTCTACTTTCAATCTCTTCATTTTAGCATTCTGGATTTCTGTGTGAACACTAATTTGATAAAAAAAAAAAGCCCATCCCTAGACAGGGCTGAGAACCACTGTCCAGTGTTTAAGATCACTGTGAGCTGGAAAAGTCTGTGAACCTACAATACTCTCTTGTGGCCAGTCTGTTTAAATGGAGTAAGAACAGCTACCAACTGCAGTCTACCATAATAGTCTTCATTTAATTATATAGGTGATCTACACAATAAATCCAAAGGAACTTTCCTCAACAATAGGAGTAACAGGGAAAACTAATGTGCATTTAGTTTAGAATATCTTGGGAAACTACTTCTTTTTAGGTCACCCATAAAACCAAAGACAATTCTGATGATCATGCAGCTGGTAGGGCTGGTGCTTCACTTGAGTGCTGACCCTCAGGATCCCAGTTCTTTCCATGCAGGCTTCATCTTTTTTTCTCCCTCCTTTTCTGAGCCATCCTCCTTGCAAATTTCTAATGTGGCAGTATTCACCCAGGCCACTCTGAAAAGGGAATGAGAATGGAGGCAGAAGTGAAGAACTTGCAGACGGATTTGCCCAGATAGAGGCAGGCCCAGTGGCCCTGACTAGTGATAACTAGTCAATCACCAAACCTTGTCTATTAAATATCCCAGTTATCTTTTGATCCAATACATCATCTTTGTTCCTTCCATCACTAGAAAGCCATGTTTTACTGGGATCATTAAAGCAAGTTTCTAAGATGTTTTCTCATAGGCTAGCAGAGTTCTAGCCCATCTTCCTCACTATAGCTGAGTTGTGATCATACCACTCTCCCCTATCAAACTACAACTGGATTCTTTGCCCGTGAATAGAGGCTCATTGCTCAGGCTTAACCTCTTGATCTACCTTCTTGTAAACTTAGCCTTCCATCCATACTGAAGTACTTGTTGGTCCCTAAACAAGAGAGGATCTACCTGTACTTGGACCTTTGCAGATGCTTTCCCTCCTACTTCCTGAAAGACACTCTTTGCCACCTCTCCCCCAATTTCCTAGAAAAACCTTTTTCATTTTAGTTTTAGCCATGACTTTTGCCAAGGAAGCCTTTCCTAGTTGCCGATCTCAAGACTAGAGTCAATGATTCTTGGGTGTCCTCCTGAAAAACAAATCAAATATCCCAAGCCTGTGAGATATTTGAACTAAAACATCTAAAACCATTTGCATTGCAACTACAATCCTTAGCACAGTGGACTTGAATCACCTGCTTCCTATTCAAACTCCCCAACTAGACTACAAAGCCCTTGAGGTCAGGGACTATTACATTTTGGACATTCTGTTCTCTCCCACCTATCCATCCCCACTCCATCCCTAAAACACAGCTTGATGCAAAATAGATATGAAGAAAGTATTGCTGAATGAGTTGCTTCTTAGTTTAAATACCCCACAGGCTCAAAAACCACAAGTGCAAGAATTCTTCTTCCCCTAGACTGAAGCAGAGGATGACACACATCTGTTCTTGCCTGCCTCCTTCAAGGCAAAGTCAACCTCATTAATTTAAAATTCTGGCAATGATATATTTCTTCCAAATTAATTTTGTAGCACATTAGTGGCTAATCAGTGAAAGAAAATGTGTACTATTAGTGTTAAAGCAAGAAAATATTAGAATGGGAAATGGCAGCCTTTTACAAACTTTCCTAATCATTGAGAGCACTGTTTGATATTAAAGGCCTCCGTGTTTCACTTGGTCCAGAGAAAAGATCAGTAAACCCTGTTTATATGCAGCCAGAGACTTTGTTTTCATCTAAAAACATTATTATGCAAATAGTCACTTCAAAACACATGCTGAGACTTGAATATTTATTCAGTTAAAGAAAGCTCTGCTGTTGAAATTCCAGAAAATGTAAATGTAAAAGATTGATACGTGAAAAGCCCAGCTCATTAAAAGTGACCTTTTAAAATGTGTTTTAAAACTTAGCTGTAGCATTGTTATGTTGTACACAGGATCCATGGTATAAAAATAACCCTGGAAGCTATTTTTTTTTCTTTAAATCTACCTTTCCTATTCAGGGCCTGAGATTACGCAAACATAGAGGCTGCGACATTATCCTCATGGGAGAATTAAAAGGCAGTTTTAATGCACTCTTCAATGAAAAGCAAATTCAATTAAAAGTACACATAAAACAGTAGGAAACTGCCACTGTGAATATTATCTTAGTAGGCAAATTCAACGAGCAAAATTTTGAATCAATCATATTTGGAAAAAAAAATCTAAACTTTAGCCAATATCCATCATTTTAGTCATTACCCTATCAACCTATCTACACGGTGGCAGCTGAATTTGGTCGGGACTCTTCTCCTTTACTCTCCTGAGTGGCCTGCCTTGAGGTGGCTGTCATCCCCGTTGTATGGATAAGAAAACTGGGGCTCGAAGAGGCTATGTGACTTGCTCAATATCTCACCACTAGTAAGAGGCAGAGCTGGGATTCAGATTCCATCCTGGCTGACTGAAGAGTGTCTGAGTTATCACCACTGCATTATACCCCTTTTCTGTTAATGAGGGACATTGTTAAATGGTCGGTCTGAGCTGTCCTCGGTGTTTTTTTGTGTTTCTTTTTTCCATTTTGTTTGTTTGCTTGACATTCTCTTTTCAAGGAATCATCATTTGTTAGTTTAAGTCAGATGCTGGGCCTCAATAAAAACATCATTCCATGAAAACTCAGGCATAATCTTGGGCGAAAAATAGGCTGTAATGGTAAAACCACTGTCTTTATCGTCCACGGCAAGCTCTGAGAAGTTGCCTGTTTATTTCCCTGAAAATTAGGCCTAAGTTCAAATACATATGTGGCAAGAACTAACACCACAGGCATCATTCATATAGATTCCCTAACTTTTGGAAAGACTTGAGTTCTTACTCTGTCATTTAATATCCTTGTGACTTGAAATGAGTAAGTAAATCTCTGTAAACGAACATGAAAAGCAGAGATTTTTCATCTGTGAAGTGGGACAAACAACACCTCCTCACTGGGTTATTGAGAGGACTAAGTGAGGCGATGTACACAAACCTCTGGCATAGTGACAATGAGCGACTGCCAAGAAATGTCAGCAAATTATTACTATAGTCTTACTGAGTCAATTCCCCAATAAATATCTTATTTATAGATACTTTACACAGTCCCGTAGCCCTTTAATATGTCATTGTCTATTCAGAGTTCTACACCTCATAAGAATTGATGGCTCATTCCACGTGTTCAAAGTCAAAAACAAGTGGTGTGTATTAATTTGCCCTTCTACTGAACAAGCTGGTGAAGACGGCTGGCTCTTAATTTAGAGCATCGATTTCTAATTGTGAAGGTTATTTCTGATTGTGCTTCTATCTCGCTGCATTAGAGGTCAATACTTTCACTCAGATGAAGCTACTACAACTTGGACCATTGCAGACAAAATTGGTGTGTGTGTTGCTATTGTTTCCCAGAAAGCTCCTTCCCCACACTAGTTCCTTATCTCAGGCTCTTGCCCTCTTGCCTGGCTCCCTCCTGCAGCCCGGAAGTAGTTTCCACATTCCCAGCCATGCTCAATGAAATCCATCCTCCACCTTGTGACCAGAGTGATCTTTGCAGAGTGCAAATCTGATCATGGGATTTCCCTTTCTTCACATCCTCTAAAGGCACTCCACTGATAACATAAAGTAACAGTTTCCTTTCACCCCCAGAAGGCCCGCCTTGGCCTGACACCTATTAACCCAACGCCTTCTAGCTCTCTGGTGCTCTCTTTTTACTCCTACAAACACACTCAGGTATGAAACAAGCAGCTTCTCATCGCCCTGCTTTTGCCTGTCTCTTCCTTCCACCCATACCCTTTGTCTCCCCACCCACTTTTGTTGGCAAAGTTCCAAATCACCTCTTGAGACTCACCTCAAATGTTACATTTCCATGATCCAATTCTGGTCTTTGTAGCCTCACACTGTGGAAGTGGGGTGCTTGTGGTGTTGCGAGAAAAGCATTTTGGGAGACCCATAGGGAGAATGAGGTAAGATTTATTTGGGTGAAAATAGAAGGCTGGTCCCAGGTTTCCAATGTCTCATCTCTATCCATCTTACTCTGAAAGAAATCCAGTCTTGCCTTCCTCAGGCCCAGAAACAGGGCCAGAGTCCAGACATTTGGTGCCATCGGTTCAGTCCATGTGTCTGTCCTGATTTGGCTAGCTTAATCTGTTCGCGGCTGGCACTTGTGCTCAGGCCCATGCAGTTTGCCGCAGGCCCCACGTGGCTGCTAGGGCCACCTGGCTACTAGGGAGAGAACATGCAAAGGAAAGGGGCAAGCACATGTTACTGGGTGAGAAAAAGATAAAAAAAGGCCTTTGTCTTTGTTAGGCTCAGGTTGTCTTACCTCGGGCTTGGGAACGACTAGATACTTCTTTAAACTAATCAATCAACTTCCCAAGCTTTTCGGCCTTGCACTGGGCCCAGCCCCTAACCAATCTATTTTCTAGATGGCCTGTGTTGCACCCCTAACTAACCTTATCCTTTTCCTGGGCTAGACTGACAGGCCTTTATAGTCACCATTTAGGCTCCCACAGTGCATGCCTCATAGAAGCACCTCCCCCTGCACCCTCTTCACTTCTACTGCACATATGCTTATCTCCCCCCGTTCCCCCTGCTCCCCTCCTCTCCCTACAGTCTAGTACCAGAGGGCAAGCTGCTCCCTACGTGGGGGAAGGGAGGGGTGTGCATCCCCTATGTGGGGCAATGCTGCTATCCCCTTGAGTGTGTGAAGCTGTGGCTTCCTGATTAAGCAGGCTTATTCTCCCTAGTTGATTATGCTTAATAATGTCTGATTCCCTTTGCTTCCTTTCTTTATTAATAGTTAGCTATCTATGCTAACAACACCAGATTGAGTTAACGTTTCCTTTTCTGCATGCCTGTAATATTTTGTATCTATTTTATTCTAGCTCTAATTTCTTTACTTATTGAACAAACTTCTATGGTGCGCATTGTGTTTTAGACACTGTTCTAAGCATTTTACAAACAATAACTCATTTAATCTTCTGGACAACTCTAGGAGTTGGGAGTAGTATTTTCACTGTCATTTTATGCATGGAGACACTCAGGTACAGAGAGATTAAGTAATATAGTTAGTAAGAGGTAGAGCCAGCGCTTTAATTCAGCACAGAAGCTCCTGAGCAGAATTGCTTAATTTGTACACGATGTTCTTAGTCACTGCGCTCACTATCTCTGTCCCTACGCTGGCGTTGGAAGGATTTTTTCCAGTTCTCATTTTGGTGTGTCTCTCTCATGTCAAGTGCATACTTGCCGTGTGTGGATGTTGGATAAATGTAAGTAATTGAATATTAATAATTCAGTGCTGTCCCTAATCTTTTCTTTGGCTTTTCATGCCTCCAATTTGTTGTCTCCTTGGACCACAAAACCACAATTTATTTTATAGAATGCTAGGCATCAGACCAGCTCTTCTGAAACTGCCCTGAACTCTTACTGATCTCTAATCAAAGCATCTCCACCACTGTTCTTGGTGCACAGAAAGCAAAGAAGTTCCCTTATCCTTGGTGGTTCTTTTATCTGTGGCAAACATGAGCTATAATTCTGGGGTCAGACAAGCCTCTGCTAGAGCACTGACTCTGTCAAGAGGCGAAAGTAGTGGAGGCATTTCGAGCATCCAGGCCAACTGGTACCGAGTAGCTGCTCAAATAAGTCATGGCATTGTAGGATTCGATCATCTGCTTTGAAGGCCCGGAAGTTCACTCTTTTCATTTGATGAATGTCCAAGAGGATGACTCAAGCTAAGCAAGCTGCCCATGAAACAGAGGAGGTGTGATGAGACTTCTGCAGCCAGACTTGGGTTGGAATAGAGCCTTCACCGTGGACAAGCTCGGTGACTTTGGGCTCTGAATCCTAGTTTCCCCTTCTCAAAAGCATGGGTAATGCATCTTCCTCACAAAGATGTCTTCTAGAGTGAAATAAAATATTGTTTCTCTCTTAGTACTACCTGGCATGTAGTAAACTGTCAAAGAATAATGGCAAGTTATAAAAGTATAATTGTCACATGGACAGAATACACATGTCAGCATGACCAAGACAGGCAATCCTTATGGTCAAGCTCCCATGAAAACCTGGATCCCAATCAGGAGCTACTTGATAGATGCCATGGAAACCAGAGAAGTAATTCAGCCTGGATGAAGAGGGACATTGGAAAAGGTCTTGTTATTTATTTAATCATACATTAAGTAAATATATATTAGACAACTATTACTGGCCAAATGCTCCATTAGGTGCTGGGGACAGTTAAAACAAGAAAGAAAGATCCAATTCTTGCTCTCAATTTGTTCACAGGCCTGATAATGTAGGCAATAAATAAGTGAACAAGCAACTGAATGTATAATAATAGCTTTTGACACATGCTAGAAAAAAAATAAATGGTGTGAATTGATGGAGAATAACTGGATAAAAATTGGAGTATTTTCTTAGCTTGCTTTAACAGATCCTGAGATGAGATTGTGTGTCAATGTGATTTATTAGAAGATGTTTCCAGGAAACAATGGTAGGGAAGGCAACTAGGGCAAGGAAAGGAAGAAGGGCACATGAGAGTGCAGTATAATCAGAGACCCAGAGGGGCAACACTGGCTGAACCCTGTGGGAGGGCTGCAAGGGAATTGCAATTCAGCCGCAGAGTTGAGCCCGTCATGAATCCTCATGAATCCAGGGAGCCGGAGCCTTTATACCCCTCATCTATCAGGCATTGGTTAAGGGTGCATCCTGGGACAGAGGGGGATATAAATCAATAGGTACTTTCAACTCTCAGTGTACAGTCAAAGCCATTCTGGCAGTCTGCAAGTCTTCCTTGGGCAAAGAGACACAGATTCTGGCATTTGGAAGTGAAACGGCACTGGGAGTTCATGTTCACGATGATAAAAGAGAGGCCCGAGGTGATGTGGGCAGAGTGCTGACAGCATCTACTATGGGGGTGAGGGCGTCATCTGAAGGGATGACGTTAAAACCCAGACCTGAGAGATAAGAAGGATTCAGCCCTGTGGAGGACAGGGAAATGTTTTCCAGAAGAATCAGTGTGGGAAAACATGGAGATAGCAAAGAGCATTATGATGTGTTTAATGAATTGCAAGGGTCTGTGTGTCGGTTACAGAATGAGTGAGAGGGGAAATGTAATCAGACTGAGGGAGTATGCAGGGTCCAGAAGTTTGCTGGCCGTGTAAAGGAGTTAGGGTCTGCTCATTGCCCGAACCATAAACTCTGCTGACTGGCGTTCAGGTAATTGCTTTAAGGAGGCAAGAAGGGGAAAGTGGCTAATGACACAGGTTTTGGAGTCTGACGGTTCTGAGTTCAAGTTCCAGTTTTATTTCTAAGTATGGGTGTCACTTGGGAGATTATTTAAGTCTCTGAGCTATAGTTTGACCATATGTACCGTTAAGACAATAAGACTATTACTGCCCTGTTGGGGTGATTAAATGTTACCATCCATATTGAATCATAGCCAAATGGTGGGAATCCAGTAGGCACTCAGAATATGCTTGCTATTATTATTATCATTATCAGCATCATTAATGTTTCTGTACTCTAATTACAGAGTGAAATAATGCCCCCTCTTCGGTTTTAATGTCTGTTCATATAAAAACCAAAGAATTGTGTCGAGAGCTTCCTAAACTAGCCTGCGGCTTTAAGCAAATACAGGAATGTCTCATTATCGCGTGTCTGATAGGCTAAAAGCATTCCAGTAGGAGAAAAGATGTTATTTAGGTTTGAAACAAAGTGAGGCAGATAACCTTGGCAAGAAGAAATCTCAGAGTGGGGAAGACGTTGCCAGGTTTTTTTTTTTTACAAGTTTTTTTTCTTTTTGCATTGTTCAAGTAAATCAAAACAGAGGTCAAAACACAGGGATATTAAAACTCTTTCAAATGTACACAATTGAGAATAGTAAACGCATCAAGAATTACAGAAAACCATATCAATTACTGTCTTAAAGAGATGGAGAAATTGACAGTTCATAACTTCAGATTATAATTTATGTCTCCCCCCAAAAAAAACTCACACAGTGCTGGACTGTGGTTCTGGGTGGTGTTGCTGATGTGAAGAGCTCATTATCTGGGTCCTCTGTCATTGTACCTCTCTCTTTTTCTGTCTCTCTCTTTCTGGCTTAGGTGAGTCTTCATTTTCTGGGATCCTGCAATGACTGTTTCAGGAATTATTCAGTCAGTGAATATTTGAGCACCTATTATACACTGGCTGATACCACAGTGTTATGAGGAAAACTCTAGATTGAGGCTTACTTATTCCATATTTACCAAAAATGATTGTTTTTGTCTGAGTTCTACCTACATTTTCATGTGATTACTAATAAATCACTTAAGGGACTTTTTCTAAATATGTTCATATGTGACATGAGGCTAGAACTTGCATCTCCACTCACTCATAGCTGCTCCCAAACTACAGTTAAATGACAGATGGGAATATGTTTTAAAATACTAATATTATTTTTGGAAAGCTTTGTTGTTACCATTGTTGTGTAATTTATTTTTAAAATAATTTAAAAGAATAGTAAAACATCTGAATCTGTGGATAAACTAATTAAGGCAGCTGAGGAAAGCTGATGGATGAAGGAAGATTTGATGAGGAGCAAGAAAAAAACAGTCAGAATAGTTTCTGAGTTTGAGTAGTCACCCAAATGATCGTTTTGCTCTTCCCCTCTTTCTGATGACTCCATCTAACAGTGCTTTCGATCCGTGGCTTTCAAACTTTATTGTGCATGAGAATCGTAAGGAGTTGAGTCCTGAGTTTGTGAAAACACAGATGTCTGGACCCTCTACCAGAGTTTCTCATTCATTGGGTTTGGAGTTGGGCTCAAAATTGTGCATTTCTAACAAGTTTCAGATTAAGTGCATATGGTGAGGCTGGGCAAGGCACTTGGAGAAGGTAAGGGAGCCCCTGCTCTTGCTGAGCTTGCAAAGTAAATGAGGAGACAAAGTTTGAATGAATGAAAAAACATCTAGCCCTGAGCTCCAGACACAGTATGAAAGTGTCTACTCACTGAGGCGTATCAACTCTTAACACGCCCAGAATAGAGCTCTTGCCTTCTGTCCACAAGCCTGTTTATCTTCTAGTCTTTCCCACCTCAGTTAACACATTCTCAACCCAAATGATCCAATGAAAAACTTAGAGGTTTATCTCAGCACCCATACCCAAGCCATTTGTTCATTTGTTTAACAAATGCTTATTCATTCAGCATACATTGCATGTCCAGACACTGTTCGAGATTCTGGGGTATAGAGAAATGACCCAAATGAAGCTCAAGTGCTCCAAGGACTTATTTTTTGTGTGTAAAATATACAACACCACATAAATAAATATGCATATAGTATATGCCCTATACTATAACCAAAACAGGAGCATTTCACACCACCAGCATTGCCACCCCGATTTCAGCCATCCTCTCTTGCCTCATCTGCTGAAATGGACTCAAAATCTGTCCTTCTGCTTCCACTGCTCTCCGACACAATCAGCCATCCACACGGTTTTCAGATGGCCCTTCATAAAGTGTTTATCAGCTGATGATGTTCTCCTACCTAAAACCTTTGCATTTAGTATGAAATCCAGACTCCTTAATTAGCATGGCATGCAAGACCTCTTCAAACTGTTTTACTTAATCTCTTTGCCATTCACAACCTCCTATAAATTTCTTCCATCCCCTATGACATGCTTAAAATTCATTTAAGCCTCGGGGCCTTTGCACTTGCTGTTCCACTTTCATGCAACATTCTTTCTGAACATCTGATTTTCCTTGTCATCATTTAAGTCTTAGAGCAGTAGTTCCTGACCCCACTTCTAACCCACCTCACTGCCACAACTCTGTGTTTTATTACTCATTTTTTCCTTCATAGCATTTACTGCTTTCTGATACTACTTAACTAAATAGATAACTATTGCTAATAAAATGTAAGCTTCATCAGGGCAGTAATTCAGACTTGTTCGTTGTTATGTCTCCTGTCCATAGATAAGTACCTAATGTATCATACACACTTGCCTAAAATTAACAGAATAAATACATGAATGAATAAAGCACTATGATTAATGGTCAAGGTGTCTCTTCAAATCACTGTGAAGCTCTTCGGTGTCAGTGACCATATCTAGTTTCTCTTTATGCCCCAATGTTTAACCCGACACTGTGCATACATCTGGTGCACAATAAATGTCTGCTGAATGAATAAATACATAAAATAAGCATTTTACTTTCTTATACCTCTGTTACAGCCTCCTAAATTAGTTACTAGTTCATCTGTTTTAGAGGTAAAGGTTCCTGGGGGTTAAAAATATTTGAGGAGATTGCTTCATTCGAGACAAAGAACCAGAAAACAAAGAAAAAAACAAAACAAAACAAAGGTTGATCCTCCCAGAGACTGAGGGAACAGAGAGTTTAAAAGGATTAAATGTCATTAAATGTGGAGGAGAAACTGAACTTTGATTGGCCAGTGGATTTGTCCTGAAGACGGCTTTTGATCAATTTGAAGAGAGCTGAGTTGGGGGAGAGTGGAGATCGAGCAGGGAGTGGTAATGAGGAAATAAAGAGAATAGGTATAAGAGATGTGTTTAAGAACACAGAGACAAAACTCTTCGAATTCATTTTTTATTATGATTTGGAAATGGGGGATGGAATTTAAACATATTTAAACTCAGGTGAAATTAGAGCTAGTGGGGAGGGAGAGTCCAGGATGCCGCTGAGTTTGGGAGTGAGAATGCCCAGGCAGTGAGAAGAGGTGAGAAGTTCAGGAAGAGCGGCCTCTCCCTCCAAAGGTGTGGGAGAGGTGGACAGAGACAGGCGCCAGGATGCAGTAGACAGGGAAGAATTGTAGGAACTCATCCAAGACTCACTTGGACTTGATAAGATGTGATGAGGCAAAAGTCATTGAAAATAGTGGCTCATTTGTTGATGTGTCGGGAATGAGGGAAGGTGATTATCTGGTGAGTGTGCATGATGTAAGGGTACAGAGCCTTCTAGATACCATCTTAGAAGACAGAGAAAATGAGGTAATGAGGGGCAGAACCTGATAATTAAATGGAATAAGGTGAGTGCCAAGGAGTAAAGTATTAAAGAGATTTTGAGAAAAATAGACTGTGTGGGTTACTGGTTTCCCAGTTACTTTGGGTTACTATGTCTAAATATGTACTCTTAAACAAAGTATTTGCTTCCTTTCCACCTTAGTTTCCTCTCCTACCAATTGTCAAGATTAAGACAGAGAATGTGTACTCACCACTTGCCAGAAGAGCTGGATGAAAGAGAAAAACTAAAAAAAAAATAATAGATTGGTCAGAGTAAGGAAAGGTCCAGAGAGGTTCTGAGATATCATTTTAAAATTTAATACATAAGAATCACTTGGGAAAATGACTTTAAATGTGTAACCTGGCCCCATCTCCCCAATGCAATTCTGAGCCTGTAGGTCTTCAGCAGGGCATGGGAATATGCATTTATAATAAGCCAACATTCTAGCTGATGCTCTTAAGGGTGATTCATGGGTGTCACTGAGAAGAGCCTTGAGAAATGGAGTGGTGATTGATGGAGCTGCATGGTACGGACCTAGCACTGTTGCAATGGTACTGGTATAATAGCCATGATTGACCTTCTAGAACAGGTTTCTTAGTATATACCTTGAAAACTATTAATTTATGCATTCATTCATTCATTCATTGGTTCATTCATTTACGTTTACAATGTTGTATACCTACCACTCCTATCTAGTTCTAAAACATTTTTGTCACCTAAAACCTGTACCTATCAAGCACTTGCTACCCATTTCCCATTCTCCCACACTTCTGACAACAACCAAACTACATTCTGTCTCTGTGAATTCACATATTCTGGATATTTTATATAAAGGGAGTTATATAGTATGTGAATTTTTGTCCCTCATTTCTTTTACTTAGCATGTTTTTGAGGTTCATCCATGGTCTAGCAGGCATGAATACTTCATTCCTTCCTTTTATATCTGAATATTTCATGTGTGCTTACACCACACTTTGCTTAGTCATTCATTTGTTGATGGACATTCAGAGCATTTCCAGCTTTCATCCATTGTGAAGAGTACTGCCATGAATATGGATGTGTGGAAACAAAACCTCTCTCTGCAGACGCATGAGCCTCAGAGATTCTAATGTAATCCCTCTGGCTGAAATCACCTAGGTACTTTTAACACGGGGCCTCTGTTCAAGGTATTGATTGGAAGAAACATTTGAATTTCTGTGTAATTTTAGCACTATTACCAGACAAATTCCTTTTCTCAGACTGATAGAACATTCTTCCACAGGACTCAGTGGAGAAAGAGCTGTGATTGCAGAACAGGTTGGAGAGAACAATTGGCCTGAGTGAATTAGCTCAGTCCTGCCTCAAATGTGACCATAGCACATGAAGTCATCAATAACCTCCTGAATGTAGTCTACTTTTCTCTCCCCATACCATTGCTTTCTGGCAACGCTACAGAGAGGGGTAGAGGCTAACACGTTTTATCCCTGGCAGCTGAATAACACAGGTGAATGAGCCAAAAATGAGCCTCAGAGACCCCTCCCAGTGATCTGAGAAGGGGTGTCGGGATTTATCAAGGCTGTCTGAGAGTAATATCCAGGGGAAAAAAGGAAAGAAATTGCTGTGGTAATTATTTTAATGGAAAGGACCATTCCTTCTCAGGCCTAGACATCATTGATGTCTCGGGAAGGCATGCACATGTCCTTTGATGCAAGGCTTTGTACTTCTGTAAAAGCTTCTTCAGAGGAGTTCAAAGTGCTCTCCACGGACTTGCTCCCCGTCCCTTTCAACCCTTTGTGAGGTGGACAGCAAGTGCTCTTCTCATCTCGCAGATGATAGGAAAGCCGAAGCGCTGCAAGGTTAAGTGGCACGCTCAAGGCTTCTCTTTCCGTCTTTGAGGATGGGACCCCAGGCTCCTGGCTTCTGGGGTCCTCACGGTGGGCCCTCTCCCCTTCTTGCCCTTTCATCACAAGAGTAACATATAATAGTTACTAAAAAAAAAGTGTCTGCCCTCGTGCAAGATGGCAATTTCCAGTTTAGAAACTGCCTGGGCTGAGTGCTCTGTCAGGGCCACAAGGGCATTATGCATTCACAGCATGCGGAAATTGTTCACATTCGTTTTCATCACTTTTGTTGGATTTCACACAGTTGCGTGAGCATCATCAGTATTCATCAGCTCTTCATGAAGTGCCATCGTTAGGTGGTGGGCTGGAACCATACACCCTCATTCCACGTCTCACTTCACTGTCTCGGAAAGGGTATTATAAAGCAACCCCGGGCACAGAGTCGACTTAAAAGACAGCTGAGACATGATGATTTTTGAGCACAAGATGACACATTATTTTTCCTGGATGAAACTTTTAATTAATATTGTTGGTTTGGTTGAATAGTTCTCTAGTCATTAAACCTTACTTTAGCGACACAATGTGATATGAGGGCCACAGTGTTCTGAGCACAGTATGAACTTCAGAATCTCAGAACCTCATAATTGCTGTGTATTTATTATTTGTCTATCTGTTAATTTATAAACGTAATGACTGCAAGTAAAAAAAATCAAAATAATGAAACTGACCTCATAGAAAAGGATTTAAGATGAAAACTGAACACGTTCTTCTCTGTTATTACTTCCCTAAATTTTTCTGCATTATGCTACAATCGACCATATTGCAGCAATATATCTTG
>VMDR010016964.1:0-20590 GCA_007922815.1 Macrotus californicus | reverse complement strand
CAAAAATTAGGAAATTAAATTTGAGCATTGTAAATATGGAAAAAGGGGACTTCTAAGTATAAAATGAACACATCTTGCCTCAGTCAGTCAGAGACAAAAAAATCAGACCCTCTCATTAATGGAGCAGGTTGTAGGAACAAAAGTAAGGCAAAGTGAAATCCCAACCAATTATCTAAAATGTCCTGCATGCCAAAGGACTGCCACCACCCTGACCCCTTCCTCATGAAAAGTTCTCAGTCTGTTAGAATGATTTACACAACTGATTAAAATATTTTATGTAACAGAATCACTTGCAAATATATTATAATGTAAATATATTTACATGGTATACATATATTTAAGTATATTTATATTATAAAATTACATTGCAGATAAGGTTACTAATGATACCAATGGGAAAATTAGATTCACTTTAAGAAACTTGTTTTATAAACTCCACCTGAGGGAATACACCAATAATTGTATAATGAGTGACACCTGAAACTAGAAGTTCTCTTGAACCCAGTCTTCTTTCTGATAGGAAATCATTTTCACTATCAGTTCTCATATTCATTTCCTTCTTAACCACTCGATTGCATTGTATTGGATGGTGTGATGTTTTCTCAGGCTCAGTTCTGAGGTCACCCTCTCCTGCCCCCCCCCACTTCAATGACCTCTCCTCTCAGGCACCCAGTCTCTTCCCCTCAGTGACACGGTGAAAGCCAGCCTTGACTTCGGTAGAGCACAAAAGGGTACTAAATTTTTATTTTCCTCTGCTGCTCTTTCCCCTCCCTCTCCTCTGCCGTTTAATCCATGCCAGAGGAGTGCTTTAAGAAATCCGTTCTCACGCCCAAAAGTCACTGTGTGGCAAGTTGCTGGATCGTACAGGGAGCTGAAGGTATAGCAGATCACATCAGCCTTCACATCTCTGAGGACCCATAGGAAGCATGAATATACATTCATTGCAGTAGAGATGGTAACCACACCAATTTTGTGGCAAGATATTCCAAGCTGCAAAAACTGCAAGGATTGGGTCTAGGAAAAATTTTAAAAGACAAAGAAAGAAAGAAGGCTTGTAACTGATGCATACTCTACTGACCCTTCCAAAGGAGAGAAACTGTGTTAATAACAGACTAGAACAGCAACCTTGCAGTTAACTTTTATTTTCTACTACCATCAGCAAAGGATGTTTAATGTGTTCCTGCATGGGCCAGGAGGGCCCTTGCCAAAATTAAAATCAAGAATGGTTGGCCATCTGTGAGAGTTAAAGGAACATGGAAGGAGTTGGAGAACAAAGGAGCAACTAGTGGAATAAAGAAACTTTTATTTAACTCAATTGTTTTTTGGTTTGTCTTTATTTAACATAGGATGGTAGGGTAGGAGAGTTCAGAATCTTTAAATAAATAAAATATTACAGGCATGCTGGGTTATTCAAGTCATTCACTCAGGGAGTTGACCCAGAGAGAGTTCATTAGAATTGCTTGGGGATGAATGTGTTCCACTTGCTGTAGAAGCCAAGTGAAATTTTAGAAAAGTCAGGGCAAGGCTGATGGTTCATGAAGACAAATTAGTCGAGCCTGAGAGAGAGCTCTGTGAGTTCAGGAAGATCCTGAGGAGCAGAGTTGTAGCAAATAGATTCCATGTTTTATTTAAATACCAGGATGCTGGTTACCAAAAGCTGAGAGCGTGATCATCTGGAAAGGCCCAAGGCTACAATCCTCTTTATAAAAAGGTAGGAATAAATCAGTGGTTCTCAACGTGTGGTCCCAGGACCAGCAGCAACAGCATCCTCGGCATCCTCGGGGAGCTTGTCAGGAATTCCCAGGCCTCACCCCTGCTCACTGAATCAGAAACTCTGTTATCAAAACGCAGCCATCTGCACTTCAATAAGCCTGCCAGGTGATTCCGATGTACATTAAAGTATGGGAGCCACTAGGGTGGGGCAACACTGGAATAAATGACAGGAATGGCTCAAGAACTTTATTCCAGCCAAATAAGGACTCAGGGAGTCTTTTTGTTCCCACCCTAGTCTGGGCCACCAATGCCTCATGCCTAGACACCTACAACAGCGCCCTTCCTGGGCTCCTTCTTGCCAGGCTCAGGCCCCTCCAGCCAACTTCTCACAGTGCAGGCAGAGTGAGCCTTTCAAATTACAAAGTATCTAGTGTCACTTCTCTGATGAATACCCTTCAGTAGCTTCCCATAGTACTTAGTATCAAGTCCAATTGATGACCCCACTTCTGCTGTTATCCACAGCATCCTCTCAAGCTGGAATTTCTTTGCATTCTAGGCTTTAGCCAAGTTGAGTTGCTTTTAGTTCCTTTGATCCAACCTCTAGCCATTATGCATGCTGTTTCCACTACCTGAGACACTCCGTGTCCCTTCATCAGGCCCATCTGGGGGTGACTTGGTGGAAAGAAAAGGAACCCTACCGGGACAAGAGTGAGGAAGTCAGGAGAAAGAGGAGAAAGGAGATAAACCCCAAGCCAAGAGTCCCAGCAAACTCAATTAGGTGCCATGGGGTCTGGATGCCCTTTAGTCTTCTGCTTCTGCAGGCATTCAGCCTGTCCCTGACTTCCCTTTCAGTGTCCCCAGCCTCTTCTGGACTCTCTGGGCCCCAAATACAAAGCACCATCTGGAGATCAAGCTGTTAGTGACTTCTAAGATGACAATTAGCTACACAATGTGCGGGGATTCTCAAAGTGTAATCCCCAGAACAGCAACATAAATACTACCTGGGAACTACAAGAAATGCAAGTTACTGGGCTGCAGAACCATTGTATCAGACAGATACTGTTGGATAGGGCCCTGCAATCTGCATTTACAACTGTACTTGACCAACAATAAAGTTTTTTAAAAAAGAAAAAAATATATTTTATTCATTATGCTGAAAAGAAAACCACAATGAGATACCACTTCACACCGGTCAGAATGGCCATCATTAACAAATCAACAAGTACTGGCGGGGTTGTGGAGAAAAGGGAACCCTAGTGCACTGTTGGTGGGAATGCAGACTGGTGCAGCCACTGTGGAAAACAGTATGGAATTTCCTCAAAAATCTAAAAATGGAATTGCCTTTTGACCCAGCAATTCCAATGCAGGGATTATACCCTAAGAATCCTGAAACACCAATTCAAAAGAACCTATGCACCCCAATGTTCATAGCAGCACAATTTACAATAGCCAAGTGCTGGAAGCAACCTAAGTGCCCATCAGTCAATGAGTGGATCAAAAAACGGTGGTACATTTACACAATGGAATTCTACGCAGCAGAGAGAAAGAAGGAGCTCCTACCCTTTGCAACAGCATGGATGGAACTAGAGAGCATTAAGCTAAGTGAAATAAGCCAGGCAGTGAAAGACAAATACCATATGATCTTACCTATAAGTGGAACTTAATCAACAAAACAAACAAGGGAGCAAAGTAGAAACAGAAACATGGAAATAAAGAACAAACTGATGGTGACCAGAGAAAGAAGGAGGGAGAGAACTGTGGAAAAAAGGGGAAGAGTCAAGTCCTCCATGTACAAAGGAGCCAGGGACAAGGACAATGGGGTGGGGAGGACTGACTCTGGGAGGTGGGCGGTTGGTAGGGCAGAGGAGAGTAATGGGGGGGGGGAGGAAATGGGGACAACTGTAATTGAATGACAATAAGAAAGTCCTCCAGATGAGTTGTATGCACCCTAAAATTGAGGGCTACCGTCTGAAGTGTTTCTGCTGACGGCCATCAGATGTTCTCCTTGGCCCGTGAGGGTGCATTGTAATTTTGGCCTTTGGGTGATAATACCCCTTCATCTTTAGTGAAAACCTCAAGGTTGTCTCTCCATTGACGGGACTAAAGATCAAGGCAGGCAGAGTCAGGCAGCGAATGGCCCCTTTGAAGGGTACGGAGTCTGTCGGATGCAATTATATAGGCAGTAGTGACAATGAGGATTACAGCAACACTACGATAATGAGAAACAGTAAATAGTGGCAATCACATACTAAACCCTTATAACATACCATATATATATATATATATATATATATATATATATATATATATATATATATATAGTCTCCAACAAATACAACATTGGAAAGTAGGAATTACTATACACCTTTAAAGATGCAATAAAACAAATCTCAAAGAGGTCACATGATTTGGCTAAGGACACTTAGTGGGAGAGTAATAAGTCAAGGCTTAGATGTGGGTTTGTCTAGCTCCAAGCCACTATATACTACTCATTCTTACAAAAATGCAGGCAGGTTACTGGGACACTCTGCTCCTTGGGTCAGGCCCTTCTTCTAAGCAAACGTGGCAACATGTTGAGCTTCCTTCTTCCCCTCCTGCCTTCCAGCCCCCTTCTTTCAGTGTTTGCTTTGGGGCTTCTCTTCACTGACCAACAAGTAATGCCGCAGATTACCTTTTCTGTTGCCACGAAGAAGTTGACGGACGGTGATGGAGAGAGAGAGAGAACAAATGGAGAAGGTAAGATGTACATGGACTCTGGCAGAACTGCTGGGAACACTGGACTGCAACAAAGGCATTATTAATTTAACTGTCTGAATTTGCCTCCAGCAGTCTCCTTTGTAAACACCGTTAACACCCTGGAAGGCCTGAATTGCATCTAAATGTATAGCTTAAATTTGTAAAAACAGAATCCTAGGCATTACTTTTAGGCATCCAGAAAACTGTTTGCTTCTAAAATCTGCCAGATCAAAATGAAAGCAGCATATGAGACTCCCAAATTGTGAGAGTCTAATATTTCTCATGAAACTCTCTCATGGACTGTAGACTTGTTGGCTCCCTCCCACCCAAGACTGACAAAATAGGGCTCTGCAGCACTGCACAGAGACCCTTGTGTGTGTTTGTTTTTCTCTGAACATGAACGTGGTTCCTGAGGGTACACGACCACGGCAAGGAGTTCTCTTTAGGCAATAGGGTTATTTAACTGGTGGAAGCACAGCTGAGGAACTTTGTAAATGAGCCTGGTGGAGTCAACTCTGAGGAAGAGAATGATTACATCTTTCTGCCCTGGTGTTGGGGTGGCAAGCCCCTCACTTAGGCACCATGGCGGGAGGCATTCAGAGAAAGTGTATTTTGGACATTAGAATCAAACAACGTATGTTTACCAGGAGGAAAATATATCTACGATTTTGGAGAGGTGATTCTAAGTGAAAAGCCATCCCATTTACACCAGGTTCACAGGTTTTCTCAAATAACCTGGAAAGTAAACATGGGTTGTCAAAGAGATCTGGAGCCTCAAAGGCATTTGGGGGAAATTCTGACTGACTGAGTTCGACATCTGTACCCAGGACACTCCGCATTTAGAAGCAAGAAAATAAAGGAAGGGCAGCATAGTTGCTGCTGATTGTGAACCAGCCAGCCCGTGCGGCCAGCTGGCGGTCAGTCAGCACCTCCACATGCCGGGCCAAGAGTTGGAGCTGGGCTCCCTTGTCAAAGTACAGAATAGCAACACCAGCAACACCAGTCCAGACTGGGACCTACAATGGAGGCGGTAAGCACTTCATACATATCGGATGATTTAATCCTCTCAACGACCTTATTCATATTATTCGTATAGTCTAATATCACTCCTATTTTATGGATGAGCAAACTGAACCACAGAGGTTACACAATGTGCCCAAGGTAAAAGAGCTAGAAAGCAACAGAAGCAGAATTGCAACCCAGTCGGGCTCCAGAGTCCCCATTCCAAACCACTCATACATGTCATCACCATCACAGAAAGATCAGGGTTGCCAGTTTGACACTGTGGAACTGAATTCCAGCCTAGTCACTTGGAGTTCAAATGTGACCCTGAGTAACTGACTTAACTTGGTTCCTTACTTGTAAAATGGATAAAATTCTGAACCAGCAGATTATCAGGAAGGTACTTAGTACCTAGCAGACACTCAATAAACAGTTTCTTAAGGTACAGCTTCATTACACTCACCCATCGCCTCTGGCTGTGACCCAGCACTGGAGTGGCATCTATGGACTGCAGACTATTTCTGCAGCTAAAGACCTGAGCGGCGCAATAAAGTGGAGGAGGGCAAACTGTCAAAGAAAGGAATCATAAGCGTGCACACACACAAATATGCACACAGACTGGATTTCTGTGGAACTCAAAAGACAGAAAAACACCTGACCTCTACATTCAAATCCTATCACATTTCTCAGGTGCAGGGTACAGTGCAGGGTACTCAGCTAGGATCCAAACTTAATTCTGAATCTAATTTCTGTTTAGGGAGTGTCAAAAATTTATATTTTGAGTGTCAATGATGTATATTTTATTTTCAACACATATCATTTTATACTCATAAATACATAAAAATATAGAGTGCAGTGCACACGCCTAGGTGCGTGCACGTGTCCGCCAAAAGGATCCTGTAACACATTGACCTCCCTGTCACAGTCCATCTGAACCTTTCTGTTGACTGGGCCGGAATAATCCAAAACCATCATGAAGTGATTTCACCAGGATTATGAAGATGAGATATTTCTCACCCTCCCCCCCACAATTTAACAATTTTTCAAACATGGCTAATGACCCTGCTTTTCCACTTATTCTTTTGCCATATGCCTTCCTGTGACACAGCCAGCAAAGGGCATGTGATGATGAATGACTTTTTTTCTGTCTTGCAAAGCGGAAACCATGGAGTAGCCTGTGCTTTCTCATCCATTCCCCTGTTTGGCTTCTTTGCTCTGTGTTCCTGGGGAAGAGAAGGTATTTCGAGAGTAGAGAAGACTGGTTAATTATTTTCAAATGCCTCTGACCTTGTTCTGTTAAACTAATCTCAATGGATTTATTTAAAATAGCTTTCTGCTCATTGGGGTATTATTGAGGAAATTGCCACAAGTTTCCCAGGGTATGAGTACTGCAGTCCCTAGTACAATACCCTGCCACCCTAGTTTTAGCCAAAATCTCCTGGTAAAATATCCATTGAGAAAAAGTAAAATAATTTTCTGTTTGTTAAGCTGTTTTGATAGATGGAAACAGAGATTCATTTCAAGTCACTTCAAAAAAAAAAGAGGGAGAGGTTGGATATGAACTAGGTTTACTGCGGTGACCATTTCCCAATACATAAATATCTAATCCTTATGTTGTACCCCTGAAACTAATATAATGTTACATATTAATTATACCTCCATAAACAAAACCTCAACCACTAATGTTTGGGCAAAGAAAGAAAAGAAAGGTAGAGCAGACTATATTACTAAGTCATTATAAAAGGTACAGAAGTATATTTGATTCAATTTTCCCTCCAAATGTATGGAAGAGTCACTTCTCTCTGGCCACCCCAGAGTGACTTTGTCCTCATGGAAAAAGTAGGAATGTTCCTTCTGTCTGAGCAGGTCCTCATCCTTGCAGCAATGAAAGGGGCAAGGGACACATGCCTACCCAGCCAGGTGAACCTGACCCACACAGGCAACCACCAGGGATACAAACAACTTCTAGGTATCCGGCCTAGAGGCCTGGGCGGATGCTGGTGTCATTGCACTAACAGAGAACACAGACAGAGCAGGAAAAGGAACGTGTTCACACTGGCCCATGCTGGCTCTGGAGTATCTATTAAACATTCAGGAGTACATCTGGAGTTGAATCTCACAAGAGAAGTCTGAGCTGCAGGGATAAGTCAGGCGACCTGTCCCAGGCTACACAGCTTGGTGGTGGTAGTAGTGCTGACGCTGCTGAGCCTTGACTGGAATCAGGTCGGTACCAGGTCTGCTATCCTAGGCTGCCCATGATGCCCACATCAGGCCAAGAAGTGAAACAGTGAGGTATGAATTTGCCTTTCTGGCCCTCACCTCTGTGTACCTCTGCCCTGGCTTCCTGCTCTCCTGCCTCAGCTTGCAGACTTCCTGTGCCTCCAAGTTTCTTCTCCTTTACCTTAACTAAAACTATATTTAGGAAAGGATCCATTAATATTGCCTTCCCCAGAAGGGCCGCCTCCTAAGTAACAAATCATGAGGGAGGATGATGAGGATGATATTCATAATAATGAGAGTAACAGTATTATTTAGTGTTTGCCCCTACTGGTTTTTTCCCCTGTATCTTTCTAAGTCTATATAGACTGTCTTCTCTCTACCCTACTGGAGATTTGTACTGAGAGACCCAGCCTGACATACAACTTCTATTCCTGAGTCTTTTAAAAGCAGTAACTCTTAGGTTAGAGAGTTACAAGATAAAACATAGGGATCCCAGTTAAGTATCACAAGAAATATAACAGTTTATTTTTAGTGTAGGTGTGTCCCAAGCATTGTAGGGGACATACTTATACTGAAAAGTTATTCATTGGTTTTTTTTTAAGATTTTATTTATTTATTTTTAGAGAGACAGGAAAGGAGGGAGAAAGAGGGGGAGAGAAACATCAATGTGTAGTTGCCTCTCACATGTCCCCTGCCAGGGACCTGGCCCACAACCCAGGCATGTGCCCTGGCTGGGAATCGAACTGGTGACCCTCTGGTTCGCAGGCCAGCACTCAGTCCACTGAGCCACACCAGCCAGGGCCAGTTATTCATTGTTTATCTGAAGTTCACATTTAACTGGGTGACTTGTTCTGTGTGTTTTGTTTTGTTCTTTTCTTTTCTTTGCAAAATCTGGCAACCCTACCAAAGGGTGAAGGGAGACAGCCTTTGCAAACAAGATACGTGATGAGGAAGAGACAAGATAGCAGCAGGAGTGAGGGGAACCCCCAAGACCAGGACAGATTCTGGGGCACCCTCACAGAACTGGGCCTGAGCTTCCCCTCACACAGTGGAGAGGGTGCAGGACCTCAATGGAGAGGGCTAATCATTGACCCGCAGGAGGCTGGGCCTTCAGCCTCAGGCTGTGCTCCGGAGTCCCCGGGAACAAGCAGGCAGAGGTGCCCAGGGTCCCCTAACATCAGGGAGCCATATTTGCTTCGACAATTAGTTTTTTTCTCTACTAAGCCCCAAGGACAGAGATGGGATGGTCTAATAATGACTGATAGCAGATTTTCTGCCAACCAGCATGAAGGAGACTTGAGGCTAAATTTAATTGTATCTAAAGAGAATGATGTGACATTTCTAACATCCATTTTTGTAAATAAACTTTCATAACTTCCAAAAAACCATTACTGCTAAACATTGCCTATTTTTAATTGACACACACCAGGTAAAGTGCTGTATGTACATTATTTTGGTTTCTGTATTACAAAATTATTATGGAACAAAAGGAGGGCTCCGATGTTAATGGAATGTCAGGCTTTGAGGAGTTTGTGAGTGAAATCATAAGAGAAGGGGAACAGAGAACATAAATCAGTGTCTGCTTTACTTATTGATTAGCCTGGCTCTAGCCCAAAAAACTAATTCCTGTAAAGAAAAAATTAGCTCAGAAAGATGCTTCACTGAATAGTCAAAATATTTGTTTCAGGAGCCATCTGTCTGACAACCTGGGCCCTGCTCTTTCCATTAAAAGGCAAAAGAAGGGTTAGTCCTGATGTGAATGTTTCACTTCTGTGCTTCATATATTTTTTAGGCCTAGCTCATACCTGAGGGCCCTCCTGTGACCAAGTTAAGTTCCTCCAAATTCTGTAACTCCATGAGGAACACCCTGGATCTTTGGGCCAAGGCTTCAGCAGAAGTATTATATTCTGCAGTTACTGCTCACTTGAAAGAGGGAAAATCCTCTTTCCAGTCGGCATTGATTCGTGTCCCTGACCTGAGAGAATTCGTTCACCGAGTACTCGGTGTTCCTTCCCCATTAATAAGAATCAAATAGCCATGGGTCTAATTCAGAAACATTTTGTCCCCCTCTCCCCCCACACCTTAGTAAGATTTGAAATGGCTTTCTTTTTGCCACATGCTGAAAAATAAATTGCAGTCATCCGATACTGTGACACCTGGTTCTGCAGTCCCTCGTCATCTCCCACCAATCACAAACAAGTGATGATAATGATAATGATCTTGTTCAACAGTAACTAGCATTATAATATCTGTCCATAATTAGAAAGATAATAAAAGGAGACAAGTCATGGAAAGAAATTTCTTAATTCTTGAACAAAGGCTCAGCAATTATGTTTGGAATAGAGTTTACCATTGAACCTGACAGATGAACTCCTTATCAAAATTTATTGAAAAGTCTCTTTTTTTTTAAGGAGAGTTTTGTTTTACAAAATTGATTGCCAAGTCCATGGCCTCTGGTACAGAAACCTTATACCAAAACAGTTCAATATGAGGTCAGTGTTAAATTTCTCGAAGTTGAAGGCAAGGGGTTATGAAAACCTATGTAAGCGTTTTGCACAGAAGGAGCTCCCCACCCTCTGCAATTCAAACAGAGATGATGGTTTCTTCATGAAGAAACTAGGAGGCATGCATGTGAATATATAACCCATAATCCCATGCAGATCCTGCAACTTTGATCTTCTTAGCATTTATACCACTCTATAAATTGCAATACGTTAAAGACAATTTTTCCTTTGGTAGAAATAACTCAGATCTAGACCTTTCTCTACCTTGATGTCTCACAGATTCTTCAAGGTCAGAAAAACTTTCTTATTTCTCTCTGCCTTTTAAAAATGTATTCATTCTGAGCTAGGTTTCTCACTATTGAAGTTACAAATATAGAAGCGAAAAGACTAGAATGTACTATTGTCACTATGAACTCACGGTTTTTTTAATGTAGAGAGACTAACATAATATAGTATAAATATATCCTAGCTCTGTCCACCAAAGGTCTGAGAAACAATACACCCCAAAAGCAAAGAGTATACTCGAACTTTGGTATAAGGAGCTGGAGCTTCTTGGACATAAGGCATATTCTAAGACTGGGGCAGGGAAAGTACAAAATGATCCTGGAGTAGTAACTTCAGAAAGCGGTCAAAGAATGATAGAAACAAAGAAAGGAAGAAAGAAAGAAACTAATTTGAAGGAATTTCCACAGGTAAGTCAGAGATCATTTGAATATCAAAATAAGACACTAGTTGATTATACCTTATTTTAAAAAGAAATGAGCCCATAATTATGTAAGTAAATTAATACATAGGGGGGGAAACCAAAAAGTAAGACAGATATAGCAATATAAAGGAAGAAGCAATTATGGAATAGAAAACCATTAATGGATGTTCAAACTAACAGAAGAAAGTTTGATAAGGAACCTGGTATTTACATAACCTCAAAGTGTCTCCACACAGAATTTTTACGAATTACTCAGGGGAAAATTAATAACTAGACAGTGAAAAGATCCAGTGGACACCCTCTTATCCATGTTAACATTACTAATATTGGGTCAAGCCTACATTTTTGTGCCTTCTCCTAAGATGTACTAAGGAGTATAAAACCTAACTTCTTTCTTTCCAAAAATGCATAATCTGGAATTAATCATAAAGTAACATTAGATAAACCAAAACTGAGGAACATTTAACAAAATAAAATAACTTGTATCTTTCAAAAATCTCAAGATCTAGAAAGATGAAGAAAGGTAAGGAACTATTAAAAGAAGAGAACAGTCGCAGAGATCCGTGAATTACAGGCAATGAATGAATCCGCGTGGGATCTTGCACTGAGAGCGAAAAGCTTACCTAGAACATGACTGAGATAACTGAGAAAATCTGACGATGAACTGTTGACTAGGTAACAGTATGACTAAACTTCATAAATTGGATTATTTTACTATGATTATATAAAAGCACATTCTTTTTGGGGGGTGAATATAGACTAAAGTGTTTAGGAATAAAGAAGCAAAATATCTCCAACTTACCCTCAAATGTTTCAGAAAAAAATTATCTGGGTGTGTGAGTGTGTATGAGAGAGAATAAGAACAGGAGCAACCAGGGCAAGATGTAAGCATTCACTGGTCAATCTGGATAAAGTATAAGGAGATTTGTCATACTATTCTTGGGACTTTTCTGATACTTTACAATTATATCAAAATAAAATGTTATGAAAATCTACCCATTTTTCAAGACCCAGCTAAATCCTTACAATTTTTCCATGGAGACTTCTCTTCCCACTACAGAATGAAATCATAGATGATAGACTTTCATTGAAGAAAGGGTCTAGATACTTTCTCCAGAGAAATCCTAGCATGGTGAGTCTGCCTTACTCGATTGTTAACTAGTCAAAGGCTGCTTAGGAAGTTGCTTCTCTGGTCCTCACTTGTTACCAAAATTCTCTGCTATCATTTCCCCCCTCCAATTATACTGTAAGCTCCTTGAACCCTAAAAATATGTCCTTCAAGTTCTTTGACCTTCTGACCTCTTGTTCACATTTCCCACCTCTCTCCTATCCTGTCCCCAGGATCCAGTCTCTGTGCCAAAAGCAAACAAACTGGAATGTGCCTCCTACTCCTTTATCCCTCCTGTTTCAGTTTAGATAGCATCTCCTCCAGCCCTTTAGGGGACCCTAGACTGGGTTAGATGACCCTTGTACCTATTCCTCACACCACCCATTCTTCCCCTTCTCCTACTGACTAAAACTGGTTTCTTCCTTGTGTATCTCCCTCACCACAAGCCAAACTCTTTGAAGGATGAGATTTTCATCTAGAAAAACAATGACTTTAAGCCAACTGTTACATATAATTATATATCCCTTGAAGTATTAGCCTTACCCTCAGAGTTTAAAAAAGGTGTGTGGGGGGACATTTATAGTTGTATCAAGTGTTACTGACGGTCCTAATAGGGTGACATTTGTAGTCTACGAACAGAGGGTTGTAGGTTAATACAGCCTGTTTATAAGCTACTAATAGCCTCTTTGCTGTGTGATTCTAGATGAATAGTAAAAATAAGGCATCCACTTCTCTTTCTGTTTCTTAAATGCCATGCCTTTATCATCATCGTAACTTTAAGGTTCGTGAAGTGAAAAGACAGACCGAAAGAAACCAATGGACAGCGTCTTGAGCACTGTGACATAAATTATCCTTGAGTTAATAATTTACTAGTTTATAGAGCCAAGGGAGATAAAGCGAGATCCCAATGTAAGTGAAATATAGTGTGTGCATTTTTAAATAATTCATATTTTAATTAAAATTGCCTATGGAACATTGAATATTCCAAAATCATTTTGACCAACACCTACTTTCATCAGCTTTAAAAGGAAAAAAGAGTCATCAGACATAACTTTGCATGGCTTTTGAAGGTCCCCAAACTGTGGAAACGTGGGTCACATGCCTTCACCCTGTGCCCTGTGCTATAATTAGATGGTGGTGTCAAGAGGAGGGAGCGCACGCGGAACAGCAGGCACACAGTGGGTTTTGCTGCACGGAGCATAATGAGGATTTCAGATGTAACACATTAATACTTGTTTTATTACCACAGTCAATTGTCCGTGCATCTTAGGATTCATGTTGTATGCATTGGCTAAGTCATGTTTCTTTTATTAGCCAAGGCAATTAATGTACAGTCAGTCTTTTAAGTACTATCTCTTTACGCTTTCTCCTTGTGTAATTCAGTTTGCAATGATTAAAATAATTTTTCAATGGCAATGTCATAGCTTAATGAAAAAATATACAGCGCTAATGTAAGAAGCATTTGTAAACATTTTAAAGAGGATATTGTTTGTTGTTACACAACACTATAGCAGATGGCTATAAAAAGCAGCTCGAACTCAAGAACGAGCAGAGAGGCAGACCTCAGGGAATTGGGGTAAACAAACTGAAGTAGAAATTTTACTCTTTTGAAAGAGAAATTAAAGCCATGTCAGAAATAGCTTTAGGTATGTCTTTTGGTTTATATGGTTAAGGACCAAAGACAGGCTAGTGTTTACAATTAATGACTCTGTCTTTTGGAACCTTTTAACTATTAAGAAATTACTTTGTGCCAAGCCCCAGAAACTGTGAGAAACTGAGACAAAGAAGGATGAAATAACTCTCCCAAGAGTCTCATCGCTATTTAGCTATGGAGCTGGAATCCATCCCACACCCAACTCTTGTTTACCAATAAGTACAGAGGTTAAGGAGCTAGGCTGCATGGGTTTGTCTACCCTTCCCTACATAGTAGCTTTGGGACTTTGAACAAGTTACTTAACATTTCTGAGCCTCAGATCATTGTCTATAAAACAAGAGATAGTAATAGAAACCTAGCCCATAGTGTTTTGTGAAGATTAAGTTAATATGTGCCACATGCTTAGAAGCATACCTGGCACATGGCAAGTACTCACTAAGTATCAACTCTTATTACTATTAGTGTTCCTATGCTGTTCTGCCCATCCTGTGTTGTCTGCTCTTCTGTTTAAGGACACAGTGTTTCTCTGTTTTAAGCCTGATGTTATGCTATTATGATGTATATTAGTAAATGAACATGTGTGTAAAATGTTTTAGAGATGACTATTTCGTGCTTGATACATGTCATAATCAGAATCCAGATTTAATCAACTCTCAGAATATCTTTCCTAATTTAACAAGTGATTACACTTGTTAATGCACACAGGTAATAATTTCTATAGATATAGTTTTAAAATTATTTTTTTTAATTCTACAGGCATGATGTACTAATTCAGTCTTTAGCAGCTAGATATATGTGATTAGACAAAGTAGCTCAGATACTGAGAACATTGTGCAATGTTTCCTTAGCTCTCCCCAGTCAGCACTAAACAGAAGAGCCATTTCTGATCTGTGGTGGCTGATTACATTCCTTGTTTAGGCTGGCTGCTTCCTGAAAGCAAACTCTTATACTGCTCCTTCTGCCTATTTAACGCCTCTGCTGATTCTGTATTTGACATACTCCTGCTCTTCTTCAGAGACCTAGCTTAAATGCTACCTCCTCCAGGGATCCTTCCAGGACTGCTTTACCTTTCCAGATAAAATTCTCTCTCCCGTCTCTGAATACCTGAGGCAGAAAATACCCATTTTCCTCCAATAACTATCCTCTTTCCACCAGTCAGTGAACTTGCCAGTTGCAGCCTGTGCATGGCTTCCCAGAATAAAGACTGTATCACCTTTTGCTTGCCGCTAGATGTGGTCAACCATATGACCACAGTTTCATGAATAGGACGAAGCAGAAGTGCTGTGTGCTACTTCAAGGAGGTGTCCTCACAGAGAGTGGGGCATGCAGTTCTTTACTCCTTCCCTCTTGCTACTTGCTAGAATACAGATTTAATGACTGATGCTTGAGCAACCATGTTAGACCAGGAAGTGGGAAGCAAGTGTTGATGATGGTGGAATGGCTAGGTAGAGGGAACTGGAGTTCCTGGTGATTGCAGAGTCACCAGGCAGCTGGGACTGCCTATCTCCAAAAATTATTACTGTGAGAAGGAAACAAACTTGGATTTTCTTTTGTGCATGTGAACCTACTCTTGGCTCATTCAACTTCTTAAGCATTTTTTATTCTTTGTAGCTGTCTGTTATGTGACAATCACGATATTGAACTATGTCTCACTGCAAGAACAGCTGTTGCTATAATGGATGTGAGTTGCTAGAAGTGAGGACTGTTCACAAAGCCCTCATCATGGTCCCAGGCAGGTTCTAGGTAAATGCTGACAACCTGAATCTAAGTGCATGGAAGACGCCAGAAATACAGGTCCTACTGACACTAAATCAAGGGCACCCTTTTAGTATAAGCATCAAGCTCTTTTATATGCATATACTTATAACACAAAAGAGAAAAGGGACGCAAATTTTTGTTTGAAGTAGTTGTGACAATTCCATTGCTCTAATTCAGAATAACTTTGTTGTAGTTAAGAAAGCAACTTTTCTTGCTTCAGGATTCTTTGCTTGGAGACTCCAACAATAAAGCATATACCTTTTGCTGAAGAACACTCTGGTGTGAGGTCATGCCCTTGAATAGAAAGACTTAGGAAGAGTGACTGGTGGCTCTGAGGGAGAAGAGGCTCATGACACTGTCACATGATTCATACAGCTAACCCAAGGTTATGGAATATGATTATGAGAATTCTGAGAGCTGGCCTGTGTCCTAGGTTTAAACCCTTGTCTACTTCTACACTGAATCTAAGTTCTGTACAGAACTACTTTTTGAGGGTCTTTGAAATAGAGAGTGTTCATCATTTTAAATAAATAATTTATACTACTATGAATCATGGAGTTTAAAAAGTAGCAGGAATTGAAAATTTTAAGCTTTAAAAAGGACTGTTTTAGCAGAAGGTAACACTTTAGGGAATATAGGCTTTGGTTTTTTGGGGTTTTTTTCCCTGGAAAAAAGTAATCAAATAGGCAAGGGTGTCAAGTTCATTTTCACCAGGGGCCACATCAGCCTCGCGGTTGCCTTCAAAGGGCCGAATGTAACTTTAGGACTGTATAAATGTAACTACTCCTTATCTAGGGGCAAGGAGCTCAGCACTGCCACTGGGTAGAACAAGGTGCTAGGCCCGACAGAACAAGGTGGAGGGCCGGATTTGGCCCGCGAGCCTGGTGTTTGCCATCTGTGAAATAAGAAAAAACAGAATGTCTTAGGCATGAGGGTCCTGTTGATTTATTCACTCTTAGCTATGATCCGTGACTCTTTGATAATGCCACATATCTAAAATGACTATATTAACTCTATAAAAAGAATCATTTTAATGTGAATTCAAAACTTAACTCTAGTATTAAGCATTTAACTCAGTTAAATTTTCCAATGACATTGACATCATAAAGCTCTTCAGAAGGTTTTGAATAGGATAGAAAACAGGTTTGTCTGAATGTAAGAGCTTAATCTGCCTATTTTCGAAGAAGAAATCATCTTTTTGGTGGCAAAGCTTTTGCAAGATATAATCATCACACTGATTTGGCTGCAAATTCTTAAATGGCAATAGAAGACAAGCCATGTGCTTTTTCTCAAGTTCACGTGAGATCAACAGTGAGAATCCTTTCATACCACTTTCTCTAAAACAGGGTCACTATCCAAAGGGCAGGGAAAAGTAGAATCAGTTAATATGTAAGAGCAGCTGCAGAAAATACCCTCACTGCCTTTCTGAGGCTCAGGACAAACTGGAAAACATATGTCCCTCTGATGTCAGAGTCACTTAACATGTTGCTCACCCTAAGGCTGTGTCTTGCATGGCCGTGTGTTGGTTAGTTTAGAAGCCAGCTCATTAGTACTGCATATCAGTACAGTCAAAACTCATTCACTCTGGATATTTTACCTATTGGAAATAGGTATTTTATCTGCAGAAAATAATGCAAATGTCATTGAAACAACTCAATCATGGAGCATAATTACTAAAAGAACTGAGCATGGCTAGATCATTATAAGGGTGAGCGAGATTCCTTATCAGAACCACTCATCACTTAACTTATCTAGTTGTAAAATGTTTGCCATCAATAAGGAAGGAATAAATGGAGGGCGAGAAAATATCTTTAAGAAGATGTCATTAATTCCCTTGGTTTTCAGGACACTGGGCCAAAAAGTCTTGTTTAGAAAACTCTGAATCCCTAATGATGTAGCCGGCCTTTGAACCCTCTGGGAGGCTGCAGGCAGCGTGGCTGTGGTTGCTGTGAAAGTCTAGGGACTTGGTGACCACACATTCCAACTGTGGCTTTGTCTGACCCTGGATTCTTGAAGCTGAGCAAGTCCTTTCCTTTTGCTTTTCTCTGTCTGCTGTTTTTGTTGTTGTTTTCCCAAAGGGAAAAGAGAGGAAGAAAAAGAGAGAGAGAGAGATAGAGGAGAGCAATAACATTAACATAGAAAAGATAATATTAACATAGAGACTAATTTTTATTTTATATCCCAAGTTTTCCATTTTTTCATCTATATGAGAGACTAGATGCTAAAAGTACTGGAGTGTGAGACCCCATTCAATAACTGTGCAGAAATACTGTGTAGCAGAAGAACTACGTACTCAAGTGTGGTGACAGTCGTAACGGATCTCGGAATTATGGGCAGAATCAAAACCCTGGTGTCCAGGAGCCTGTGTCTCATTAAAACACCAGGGCAGTTTCGGCAACCCTGAACCCATGAGCATTTGCACAACAGCCCAACCAAATGCTGGCAGTCTGATCTGAAACCACAGTTTCATAACTTGTAACCAATCTGAACTTCACACCAATTCATAGAAATTGATAAATGTTTTCTACTGACATGAACAGATGCAGTTCCATAGAGACTTAAAATCCACTCTGAAGGAGTTTACCAAAAAAATAAAAAGATTCAAATTGAAACTCGAAGGGAAATGTAGAACAGGTAGAAAGTAATTTTTCATGAAACCAAGTGAAAGAGAAAATCTCCAGAAACTGCATGACTTCTTTGTATGAGACAAAGGCAATACTGTTTTGACAATTGTTAAAAGCAAGACAACAGGCCCAAAATGGAGTCTTTTATGTCACGCCACCATGTCACCAAATCGAGACTTACAGTTTCGGCTCTCAAAACTGGAACCTTGAACCGGTTGATCAGGAATCTCCTAATGAGCACTAGTCGGGGCAGCTGCCTGACAGACACCCCTCCCTTTCCCTAAAGGAAAGTAACTGCAATGTCCACTCACTTTTTTGCCTAGTGTAACTTTCTTGTTCCTGCTCCCTTCTGCCTATAAAAGTCCCATTTTTTCATGTAAAACTTATTTCTTTAATAAAGATTTGCTAGTAAATATTGCAAGTTGGCATTGAAAGTTTTCTTCTCAAGGTGAGCTTACAAAAATCAATAGCACTACTATAGATGTACACACAATAATGAGTTGGAAAATACCATCTATGAAAATATCCCATTCACAATAGGTACAGAAAGTATAAAGTACTCAGGAATAACTAACAAAACATGTGCAAGGACTTTATACAAAAAAAATTGTCAAGTATTATTAAGCAGCATGAAAAAGGCCAGTCTCCATATGGCTTCCTCTTTACATCCTTTATCACAGGACTTGTGCTCAGCTGGGTCTCAGAGGGTTCGCCAGGTTGACTGTTCTACAATTTGGCTGTAATTCTGATGTGGTCACGGGAAGGTGGGAGCACTGTGTCTACCTTCTCTACCATCTTGATTGGAACTCCTAAAGTCTCCCATTTTTTGCATCTCCTCAGAGCACCCTTCTATCTGCTAGATCAGATGCTGCCCAATTCAAATTGAGTTCTGCTCAAATAAATTCTTAAAATGTGTAATACGCCTTAGTTTATCTTTTAACACAATGAATTATTCTTTAATAAATAATTCAGCTGATGACTTACTCTTGACAAAATAGTCCCCCTCCATTTTTTTAAACTCAGAATATTCTGTCATAAAGTAATTGAGTCCTTTGTTTTTTGGGTTTTATCCCTGTAAGTTGGTAACTACGACTGAATTGTGTTAATAGATAGAGTAAAACCCTGCAACTTGACTCTGGAGGACATTTTCTATTTGTTTAGTTTCAAAAATGCTAATGATAATAACAATTATTACTGGTAGAACAACAGTTTTAACACTAACACATTGGTTGCTACTAAAGTACTGAGTTCCCTGTTGAGAAATCTGCTGAGGGATGAACCTTGTATTCTAAGTAGGTTTTCCATAGTTTGAGAAGAGCCCTTCCTCTCTTCCCTCTATACTCATGCAACACTCCTCTGCACCACCTTCCCAAAAAAAAACCTTTTGACAATCTATTCCTTTGGGTTAACAAGATCCTCCTAAGGGTATGAGAAGATGTTGAGAACAAACTTGCTTTAATTGATAATTTACCTGATGTTCATTTACTCTCACAATATCAGGAAATCTGAATGTGGTAGGGAAGGGGCTAAGCTGGCCTCCATGACTCCAGCTCTCTGGTGTAGAAGCTCAAATAGCACCTCCTTCCCCATAAGTACAGTCAGAACAAAGTCTGTGAATATGATGAGATATCATACCCATGATTGAGTAATCAGTTGACTTTGAGTTAATCAAAAAGGCAATTATCCTGGCAATTAACCAAATCAGAGGACCATTTAAAAGAATGTCAGAGGGTCTTTCTCCTGTTGGCCAGGAAGAAATAAAACTGCCATGTTGTAAGAGGATGGTGGCCTCTAGGAGCTGAGAGCTGTCCCCAGCCAGTAGCTAGCAAGGAAAAAGGGCCCTCAGTCATGAAACCACACAGAGAAAACCCTGCCAACAACCAGCGAGCTCACAAGGGCACGACAAGTCTCAGCCAACACCTAGATTTCAGCCTGGTCACAGCCTGAACAGAAGACCCATCTAATTTGCATCTAGACTCATCCCACAGAAACCATGAGATAATAAATTTGTATTGTTGTAAGTCACTAAGTTTTGGGTAATTTTTATGCAACAATACAAAATTAGTATGTTGATGAACACATACAGAAGTCGACCAGTCAACAGAATCTGTTAACTGACCTCACAATAAAGGTAACTACTTTATACCGCTGGGAGAGAAAGCAAAGATTAGACAATACTGTCTAATCTTCAATATCAAATACTGCCTTATTTTATTTCTTCAATTATAACATTTGGTATAAGTGCCTGGAAAGTAATGTTTTCATTTCTTCTCTGTTATTCTCTTCCTGGGACCACATAGTCAATTCAGAAAGGACATCATGGAATGATTCCTTTATAATAAGGTAGTTAAAGTCAACATTCTTCTGAAAAGATGTGCAATTAAAAATGTTGATTATCTAAAGAAATTTCTCCTTTATTTTATATATATATATATATATACACACACATACACACAGTACAATCATATATGTATACATATGATTATAATTTTGATTATAATCATAAAATTTTTATTATAATCAAATTTTGATTATCTGAAGAAGTTTCTCCTTTATATATGGGGG